>OX465440.1:600000-861814 GCA_950005045.1 Agrotis exclamationis | reverse complement strand
ATCTAGTTAGCTAGAATAAGCAGACCCCAAAAAATGTGGTCACTAAGTAGACACTGTCCTAGCGCACAATTCGTAATACAGGGGACTGAAACATAATTATTAATACAGTTGCTCAAAAAGTGGCATATTGCAGGGACGTATAACGTTCGGAAATTGGGGCTATTACACACTAGTGCGTTCTCTTTCCCAACTGTCAAAATAAGTCTATTAAAAAAAAACCGGCCAAGTGCGAGTTGGACTCGCCCATGAAGGGTTCCGTAGCAGCAAGCATAGATTACAGATATAATTATATTGAGATTAGTAAGTAATATACACAAACAATAAAAATAACTTTGTTTTTCATAGTATTTGTATGAATGGCAAAGTTATATTTGCGGTTTTTGAAAATTTACTATATCTCAAAAACTGCTAACTGTATCTCATCCAAACCAATTTTCGTTGGTAGTTTTGGTTGAGGTCTACATTATATATTTTTTTTAGTTTTATCATTCTCTTATTTTAGAAGTTACGGGGACACACTTTTTACCACTTTGGAAGTGTCTCTCGCGCAAACTGTTCAGTTTAGAAAAAAATGATGTTAGTAACCTCAATATCATTTTTAAAGACCTATTCATAGATACCCCACACGTATGGGTTTGGTGAAAATTTTTTTTTTGAGTTTCAATTTTAAGTATGGGGGGCACCCCCAAAATTTGTTTTGTTTTGATTTTTGTGTGAAAATCCTAATGCGGTTCACATAATACATCTTTCTACCAAGTTTCAACAGGATAGCTCTTATACTTTCGACAAAAAGTGGCTGTGACATACACGGACAGACAGACAGACAGACAGACAGACAGACAGACAGACAGACAGACATGACGAATCTATAAGGGTTCCGTTTTTGCCATTTGGCTACGGAACCCTAAAAAGAAAAACCAACCATGAAGTTTTTACTAAAGAGTTTTTGTGATTCACACAAAAACGTATGTTTCTAAAAAGAAGCTACTAATTTATTTCAATGTCAGATTTAATGATTTAATTGAATGAGGTTAGGTTTCATTTCATTTCATCTGATTTTCATTTCATATCAATAAAAAAAATCTACTTAAGACTAAGCTGTATGGGCGTTCCCTTTGCCTACCAAAATGGGTGAAGAAAAAAAAAACTCTGCTTATATTCTACGGTTGGCGTCATTTTCCAGAATTTTTCTTTGCGAGTTTAGTTTATTATGTTTTTATTATTTATTTAATTGCTTAATTTTTTCGCAACTGTATTAAAAATAGTCGTTCAGTACACGTGCGGAACCGTCATTGCAACTTGTTCCGACTGTCAACCCTTGTTAGAGACATTTGTCAGAACTCTTTGCAATGACAGCCTTTCCGTATTTGTAATGAAATATACTCGTACTATGACGAAGTTAAGACGTACTTTTGCCTCCTTCGAGGATTACAGGCGTAAACTTATGTAGCTAATTCTGTTAGTACAATACTTCTGTCTTTTTCTACAAAGAATGGAACCTTGTATTTATTACTAACAAAACAAATATACCCAGCGGTAGAGTAATTTTGGAGGAAAGGTCCAATTTTGAGCGTCGTAAGTCTTCGGCAACGAGCTGTAGGCTGTAGGACAAGCCTGTAAGTAGTGCAATTAATCTTAGTCTTTCTTCCTACCTTGGTAGGGTATATTATTGAGGATGCTTCCCTTTTGTTTTGTATTGTAAGAGGTATTTTAACGGACAGTTTTTATATCTCGCTAACTTGATTGGGATTTTTTTTTAAAGATGAATATAATTTCATACAGTTTATTTTAAATATCACTCTTATTTGAATTTAAATCTAGATTGACATACTCAATACTTTAAAGACGAATTTGAGATTTTTTGTAACTACATATTTATGACTGAAGCGCTACGCTGATTTTGATAAATTTTAACAGAGAGATGGATAGGAATCTGACGACGACGGTTAGAAGATATTTCTCTTTGCGTAAAAGTCCTAGGGCAGAAATGAGGAAGGGAGCAACGCCGCGAGTAAAAGCTAGTCACTTAGCTATTAACGCCTTATTTTAGTAGTTTAGTGTAAAATAAGACTATCTTTCTTATTTTTCTCGCAATTAAAGGAGAATCAATATGCCTAGATTATGGATATTGCCTGTCCCTTGAATTGCTTTCTGGTCAAAATACAACCTAGTTTACGCCTTGTTCATACCCTCAGGCGATGCAACTTACATTTTCACTTTGTGTATTTTACCTTTACACGCGTTTCCTAGGAGTGAGTCTGGCTGTCGCGTCACGGAGATTCGTAGCATCATGCTCTACTGTCGCAACACGCGTGTCGCTTGAACGTGTAGTTTGTGGCCAAGCATTTAGGTCACTACCCTTTGGAAAAAATGCCATCTAAGAACGGAAATTTTCATTCTGAGACAGTTTCCATTTGAAGATAACCGCATTACAATATGTAAAGTATGTCAAATTATCTATTCACGTCAGGTTTCCTCTCCATTCATAGGAAAACGGAATATTGTAAGATGCTAGATGCTACAGCTTCAGATGATAAATTTTGGTTTTGTGTGCGTCTAATATTAGGAGGTAAAGTTTGTATTAGAATCCGACATTCTTTGATATTTTTAAGCTATTGCAGAGCTTTTATCGCGGGCTCTGAGCGCGGCGCAGCGACCGAACCAAAAAATTTCCAAAAACCTAACGAAAAAACTTAAGGAAAATACCTGACACCACGCATCGTCTAACATCGTTTCAGTTCGGGAGACTTCGGCAATCATAAAAATATCCATCATAAAAACAATTTACTTTTTCTTACTGATTCTAAACGGCCAGCTACAAAAGGAGTTTTCACCGTGAAACCTACTTATAAAATTCTCCTACAACAAAGAAGTTCTCTAATACAGTAGTGCACCACAATAGTAGTTTATGAAACTGGTACATAATGAGGGGTATTATACACGAGTGTGACTTTAAAAAACGAGCGAAGCGAGTTTTTTAAAAGTATCACACGAGTGTATAATACCTAGTTATGTACAGTTTCATACACTACTTTATCTACTTTCATTGAACACGAATTTATCAAATAAAAGATAAAGATTGACACAGTATTATGGCGCCAAAATTGGCCACAGTGCGCGCAGCCACAGATAAAAAATCAAATGGATGTATCTATGATCTGTAATCTGTATCGTAATGAAAAAAAATTTTATTATAACATTATTTTGTTAGAGAAATAGTGTCATAATTTAATTTTTTAATTTCATTTCGATATACTGTGTGTAAAGTACGTCATTATAAACTCGTTTTGAGTTTTGTATTTTGAATTTAACGATATGAGAGTAGATAAACATTTTAAATAAATTATATTGTCGTTAATGCGGTACTTAGGCGATTTTATTCTTTAAAAAAAAATGTTATGCAATAGCTTCACCGCGGCAGTCTCCTAGTACCACATGTATTTTTTTTTATTTGGTATTTCTCCTGTATCGTAGGTGCGTTTAGAAACATAGAAATTCACATACACAAACACCCAGACCCGGAACAACTAAGGAATATTGTTTGATATACAAGTGTATTCACACGAATTCTTGTTCCGTGCGGGGATCGAACCAGTAACACGCTGCGCAGCAGTCGATTACTCAGCCACTGCGATAACCATGCAGTCAAAAATATTATGAAGTTCTTTTTTAAAACGTTCCCTTGAGATAAATTTTATTCTTCGATGATTTTCCGTGAATTTTATTAAAATAAGTATTTTACTTATTAATTAAGTAAAATCCTTACAATTATAGGCTGTATTATATAGGGAATATTGAACAAACTGATGAAAACCAAATCCATTTCGGATTGATGCAAGGCATAAAAAACAAACAGATGAAAAAGCAAGTCAAGTACCACTTTCATTCCTCAATTATAAAGTCCTCAGCTCAATTCTATCAGATTTACGTAAAAAAAGAAACAAAAACAATAGGTATTACTTTGTTTTTGTTGTTCTTTGTTGTTTTTAATACGGTTTCTTGTTTGTTTTGCGTGTGAATGGAAGTGATCTGTCAGATGTTTGGGGAATCAATTGGACGGGATGATTATAATTTATTTATTTTTATTGAGGAGGAGGAAGAATTCGATATTCGAGGTTAAGCCGCGCTTGCTGAGGTCTGTTAGGGGATGGGTGACCATTACATCTCGAGGTTGCACCGTGTGTCGGAAAGCTGTTGGATCATCTTTGATAAAAGTAACAGAGAGACGTCTGACAAAGACAACAAGCTTCTATCTTTATCCATCATATTGAATTTCCTCCTGAGCTGTGGTGGCAATTTTATTGAAATAAAATAAAAGAATAATTCATCCGCTCTAACTAGGACTCGGATTTCGTTCAGAAATTCCTATGACATTACAAAACCATACTTCACCATATACATACCAGACATTTCCAACGCAAGTACCAGGGTCACATGAAAAACAGAAGGTAATAAAGAAAAGTTCGCAACATTCCCCACAGTATTGTTTACGTCACCAATATGTCACAAGGTCACCGACCTCCAGTAGTTTTGGCAGTGAGGCTTGTTTGCCAATAGTACCAGGGTCGCATAGGGTGGAAGGAATAATTATATTGGTCAAAGAAAAATGCTTTATTGTATTTTTTGTGGAATATGTTTTTCTTGATCGAAAGATTGATTTTTGTAAGTATATGGTTTAATGTTCTTGTGGTAGTTATTTATAATCTCTAGAGTGAATTAACACACTATATTGGCATAAAGGGGTAGGTGGACTAATAGTACACTCGCATTTAGCCAGTTCTAAGTAGGTACCGTATAATACAGTGTTAACCTAATGCCGTCATCCGGGCGCAGATACAGACTCCGGGATTGTTGGTTTCTGATAGGTAAATACCTAATGAAACACCCTGACCTGGGAATCAAACCAAGACCTCCATGTTCAAATCAAGTTATTAGTTCATTTCATAAGTACAGGTACCAAGGAAGCATATTTTATAAGAGGTATTGTGTTTCAGTTGTAAGTAGCCAGTAACACTCGAGCCAAATAAAATATTAAACACATTTTACCTACTTTCTGTCTGACTGAAGGCTGATTAAATATTGCTGACAAAATGACTGACGCACAACTACCAACGCAAACAAAATATAATGATAGAGTGAGACCACCAATTGACCAGTTCCATATAGTTCAATAATTCAATGTAATAGTCTCGCGTCTGATCGACCGATGTAGCGTGCGTTCAATTGGTCCTCGATACAGAACGCTTCTTTGATTTATGGGGCCTTGGTACCTAATGTGAAGATCGCTTAAAACTATGTAAGAAATTATAAGTATTTTGTTGGCTACGAATTGACAAATATTCATTTTATACATACCCAAACCAGACAGAGAACAACTACTTGTAGATCAAAGAAATATTTGCTCTGTGCGGGAATCAAACCCGCGACAGGCAGCGCAGCAGTCCAATCGCTTAGCCGCTGCGCCAACCATGCCGTCATTTTTTTTATTACAACACAGTAATGATGACGATATTCAAGGTAAGCCGCGTTGATTAGGTTGTTCTGTGGATGGGTGACCATCGATTAGGTACATGACGAGTTTTCTCTGTGGATTCGGAGAGAAATTGTTGTTCATCTTGCTGTTTTTCGACTAAAAAAGATAATCGTACGGCTTCCCGAATCACAATCGAACTGAAGCATTTTGTCAAGAGGGCTGGTTGATTTTATATACTGTTGTTGAAGATCAAAGATGTTCGCAACAATTAGTCTTAACGCGTCAGTTTTCATTCACTCACATTAAATCTCTCACGCACTAAAGTCAAGCACCATTTCATTCACCTTTATGGCACCGGTCCTACTGCTAGCGATTAGCGAGTGGCGGTAGCGATCGAGTATTTCATCACAATCATCACTCAGAGTTCTCTCTGTTTGGCGTGAACAGAACAGGGTACAGATAAGGTTTGAAAAATGACAATTTAGATCTTATTTAAATAATAACAGTCTCATAGATAGACCTTTTTTTTTCTTTTTTTTTTAGGGTGGCAAAATCATCAAATGAGTCCGAACGTATCCGAGAGGGAACTCCAGTCCACGGGCGCACGTGGAGGTTTCCTGTCTTAGCACCCCATAGATAGACCTTTAAGGAAGTTTTACCAAAATCAGTCCGTAGATGTGTCTATTACATAACGAGTTTCCGCCGTACATCGGAAAATACGCTTAAACCTGGTGGTCCAGGTTGTCATTTGTAGATCTTTAACAGTAGCTTCCTGAAAAATACTGGTACACAGATGCATCCGAATAGACTGGAATTCATTCCCAGCATTTGGGGAAAGGCATACAGTCTTCAAGTTAATAGAGAATATGTGAATAACATTACTTCCAGACAAGCGTGCTTCACAAACCATCACTTACCTGGCGAGATAAGATGTTAATAATCTCTTTTACTAAATCATCATCATCATCATCTCAGCCATAGGACGTCCACTGCTGAATATAGGCCTCCCCTTTAGATCTCCACATATACCGGTTGGAAGCGACCTGCATCCAGCGTCTTCCGGCGACCTTTACAAGGTCGTCTGTCCACCTCGTTGGTAGACGTCCTACGCTGCGCTTGCTAGTCCGCGGTCTCCACTCTAGCACTTTTCGACCCCATTGGCCATCTGCTCTGCGAGCAATATGGCCTGCCCATTGCCACTTCAGCTTGCTAATCCGGTGGGCTATATCGGTGACTTTAGTTCGTCTACGGATCTCCTCATTTCGGATTCGATCACGTAGAGAAACACCGAGCATAGCCCTCTCCATAGCTCGCTGAGCGACTTTGAGCTTTGAGATGAGGCCGATAGTGAAAGACCACGTTTCGGTGCCGTAAGTCATCACTGGTAACACACATTGATTGAAGACTTTCTTCTTGAGGCACTGAGGTATGTCGGACGAAAAGACATTGCGTAGCTTCCCGAACGCTGCCCAACCGAGTTGGATTCGACGGTTGACCTCTTTCTCGAAGTTGGACCTACCTAATTGGACTACTTGTCCTAAATAGATATATCGCTGCTTAAATACAAAACGGCCGCAAATCGAAAAAATTTCAAATCGTTTTTAAAGCAAAAATCGTATCCATTCTGCCTATATTTTCATATTCCAAAAAGACACCCAGTATTTTAGCACTAGAAATGAGCAAATCACACAACCGCCCTTTTTACATTTTGTCACTTAGATGGTTAACTTCAGATCAAAGCAGCCATATTCCGGATTGCGACCCTGCAGTCAGCGGAAGCGCACGTTTGTTATGTGAAAAGGGCCACATTTCAAAATACAACCGTATTGTTTTAAAATTACATTATAAGTATATCATAATCTTACAAAGAAAAGTACCGTATTTTGTGATATGTCCATTTTGAGTTTGAATAAAACGTGTTTTATTATTATTCTATTAAAGAATAGTGCAGTACTTTGGAATGCTTCTGTTTTGCATATAAAATTATGGTGATTGTGCCAGTATTTTTATAAACAAATATGCAAATAATGTTTAAATTTAAAACTTAACACAAAAATTACAACCTAAACCAGGCCTGTCTCACTCCCTGTAAAAACATATTATCTAAGTGCGGTGGATCTACCCGAGTAGGCGATCGAGGAGAAAGGACGAGCCGAGCAATATTATTCTGTCACAGTGAGTGACGCACGTACTCGCAGTCTTCATAATATTAACACTAGTTAGTTACTTTGTTGATACTAACACTGTTAACTCTTTGTTTGTATTAAAGAAATTATTTTTTTAGTATTACGAGAGCAACTTGTTTGTTGAGATATTTTAACGATTTTGGTGGCAAGTGGTTGGGAGTGGAAACTGTAAACAACGAACTTTTGAATTATTACAAAATGTGAAAATAATCATTACTGTAAGTTATTAGACATCTTCCGGTCCGTGGTCGCCACTCGAGATCTTTTCTTCGCCATTGGTTATCAGTTCTATGAGCAATGTGGCTTACCCATTATACCCATTGCCACTTCAACTCCCAAATTTTACGAGCTATTTCGGTGACTCTGGTTGTTTGCCGAATATCCTTGTTCCGGATTTTATTCCGTAAAGAAACTCCGAGCCTAGCTCTTTCCATTGCTCGTTAAGTGACTCTTAGTCTCTCTAAAAGGCCGGCAGTCAACTATACCACTTTTCAGAGCCGTATGTCTTCACTGACAACACACACTTTTTAAACACCCTTGTCGTAAGACACTGTGAGATACTCGACGAGAAGATATCACGTAGCTTCCCAAACACTGCCCATCCGAGTTGGATTCTTCGGGCGACCTCTTTGTTGAAGTTGGATTTAACTGAACAATCTGTCCAAGGATAGTACAATGGCCTACATTTTTACAACAATCGGTAAGGGTGCCACATGGACATTTAACATGATTTTTGTCTTTTCCATGTTCATTTTAAGGCCCACCTGTAGGGAAACGTTCGTGAACAGTTTCGAAGAAACAATGCCTCCCTGTCTCACCCCTTTCTGCAATTGGATTGGTTTCGTGCTCTTTTCCTGAAGTCGGATGGACATGGTGCTGTTTCTAAATAAACACTCCAACTCTTCGATATCCCAATAGTCGATATGATATCGTTAGACATAATAGCCGATTATACTCCTCTGTCTTCTTTATAATCTGGCGGAGCGTGTGTATGTGGTCTATGAACTATGATACTAAAACCTTTTCGGAAACCGGCTTGTTCGGGAGGCTGGAAGTTACCAAACCTGCGTTCGAGACGGTTCGTATTTACTCTCGAGAACAGCTTGTATGCATGGGACAGAAGTGAGATTGTTCTATAATTCTTCAACAAGGTGTTATCACACTTTTTAGGGTTCCGTTGCGAAATGGCAAAAAACGGAACCCTTATAGATTCGTCATGTCTGTCTGTCTGTCCGTCCGTATGTCACAGCCACTTTTTTTCGAAAGTATGAGAGCTATCCTGTTGAAACTTGGTAGGTAGATGTATTATGTGAACCGCATTAGGATTTTTACAGAAAAATAAAAACAAAACAAATTTTGGGGGTGCCCCCCATACTTAGAATAAAAACTCAAAAATTTTTTTTTCATCAAACCCATACGTGTGGGGTATCTATGGATAGGTCTTTAAAAATTATATTGAGGTTACTAACATCATTTTTTTCTAAACTGAACAGTTTGCGTGAGAGACTCTTCCAAAGTGGTAATATGGCTGCTTTATTTATAAAATTCATAAACATTAAATTTGATTTTTTATAATTAAAAGGGACTTATGTGATGTTATATTTACTGGGTGAAACTTAGAGAAAAAATAAAATAAAAAACTAATAGAGGCTTGAAATCTGCATCCGATGATATATAACACATAGATATACAATGTAGATTGATCAAAATAATAACCAAAAACCGAAATGAAAACTTTGACGGGCTCTCCTGTAAAAAAGTCAGATTTCGAATTGCGGCCGTTTTGAATTTAAGCAGCGATATGAGTCAACAACTTAGAGTACCGAGTTTCCAACAGAGACTGGGGTGGGCACAACATTGGAATTTGACATAATTTTCGTCTTGTCCATGTTTATTATCAAGCCCACCCGTTGTGAAACTCGGTCGAGGCCATCGAGCATCATGCTGAGTTCCTCCATCGACTTTGACATGACTTTTACTAAATGAGACCTAAATTTTTAAAGAGTTGGTTGATAGTTGAAATCGCTTCCTCGTCAACGCCGACAGTCGGACCTCTACCTCATTGGTCTGTGATAATTATTTGAGTGTCGTGATGACAGCTACTTGGCATCGAACCACGGCTGTCCGTGCTCGGGATGTCGAATGAACACTCATTCATTTCGTGTAAAACTGTGCGGGAATTAATTATTTCGTGTTTTCGGTTGATTTATGCGAAGATGTTGAATAATTGGGAGTTGTTTGTTATTACTCTGTCTAACGACAGAATAGTTTGCGGTGAGGTGTGGGGTTTGATGGTCGGGCAACTACATGTCATGTCTGGAATAAGGCGATGACAAGAGCTAATGTACCTCTCGCTCGCACGTTTCGACATTTTGAAAGATATAAAATCATAAAAAGTTTGCTTTACTAGTTTTAGTACTTAAGCAAACTTTTGAGTAGGTAAACTTGTATCGATTAAAATGTTTTTTTTTTAACTAAACTGTGCAATGTGATTGCACAAAAAATAGTTGATTGCAATTTTTCAAAAATGGGATCAGTGATTTTATATCTTTCAAAATGTCGAAACGTGCGAGCGAGAGGTACATTAGCTCTTGTCATCGCCTTAAAATGATGAACAAGCTGTGTCTAATCAGACTTTTAGTTTTATAAATCTTTAATTCCTTGTTTTGTCTTTTGAGGTGATGAATTTCCGCAATTTTACCTGTGCTCCAAGGAAAATTTCGGAAAATTCAATATCTCGCTCTCGACGTGATGAGAAACCATGTATAGAATTTCAATCATAAAAATCCACCGATTTAGGCCTCATGAATGAACTAGCTTCTGCCCCCGACCTATGGCGTAGTATCCCATCGCCAGGCCGCCCTTTTACTTTTTCCAACTTGCTAATCAAAAATTTCATAGCTCAGTTAATGTTCGTGATAAAAAATAATATAGTTTATTCCGAGGTAGAGTAGTATTTGCAATTCTTTTGAAAAGGTGTGCCCAGCGATGCGTTGAGTTCACAACAGTACAGGCGATGACAAAAGATTTATCGGTTTCATTTTAATTAAACATTTTGATAACAATTGCTTTGAAATGTTTCATTTGTAGTGCGGAGTTCATTTCTCGTAGGTATTCACATATTTTTTATTAAACGTTGTGCAGGTTTTTTACAAAAAGTGTTACAATTTTGGCACCTTTTTCACAGAATGTAAAACAACTTTACAAACATGAATCCTTTAGATCCTAAAAATTGCGTATGATAGTAGGAACCTAACTCATGCCTTATTGTTTTGAGAATTAAGTTCACTTCCACTCGATTCTTGCATCCGCCCAATTTTTTTTTTTTATTATCCGGTCAAAATGGATGGGGACTTGTGGCACGCTACTAATATACCCAGAGTCTCTACGGAAATTCAGCTACGTCGGAATTTTTGTTTTCAAACTATTGCATAGCTTTTATCGCGGGCTCTAAGCGCGACGCGGCGCGGCGACCGAAAAAAAACCTAAGGAAAGAAGGAAAATACCTGACACCACGCATCGTCTAACATCGTTTCAGTTCGGGAGACTTTGGCAATCATAAAAATATCCGTCATAAAAACAATTTTCTTTTTCTTACTGATTCTAAACGGCCAGCTACAAAAGGAGTTTTCACAATGAAACCTACTTATAAAATTCTCCTACAACAAAGAAGTTCTTTATTACAGTAGTGCAACACAAAAATTTTAAATTAATTATATTCTCGTTAAATATACGCGGTAGGCGATTGTTTTCTTTAAAAAAAAAATGTTATGCAATGGCTTCACCGCGGCAGTCTCCGAGTGCTACATGTATTTTTTTTTATAATCCGGTCAAAATAGATGGGGACTTGTGGCACGCTACTAGTATACCCAGAGTCTCTACCGAAATTCAGCTATGTCAGAGTTTTTGTTATTTGATCATTATTTTCATGTCTAAATAAAACCGGGCTATGTATTATCGACCAGGAGTTAGACTTAGAACAATTTCCTCTACCAAATAGAATATAATGACTCTGACATTATGTTCACAGAAACCAAATCTGTACAATTTGGTAAAGTAGTATCACGATGACCTGGCTAAGATAAGAAGATTGATACAGGATGAAAATGATTGGCCTCATCTCATGTAGGTGTTCGTACATTCTTGCCTGAATTACAGCATTTGTCACTTAGTTCATCTTGATATGAATTATGAGCAGGTCTCTAGTGGTTGCACTTCTGTTGAACACAAGGCCCCTGGTTCAATTTCCTGGACATGTAATGCTGGATTTTCTTCAAGAATTCCCTAGTAGCCACCTAGTCCGGATCTGTGTCTGGGAGTCTAATCTAAGCATGAAACCCGTGTTACGGCCTTAGTTACGGACGTATTCTACGCCCCGTGACTTCGAGCCCGAACTAACAATGAATGCTTACAATTTGACAGATATCTCCCTAGAGTCCGCGCCACTCTTTACCTGTCGAAAATTCGTGGCACTAAATATTTTTATTAAACCGCCGAATCCAACTCGGCTGGGTAGCGTTCGGGAAACTGCGTAACGTTTTCTCGTCCAAAATACCTCAGTGCCTCAAGTCGAAAGTTTTCGACCAATGTGTGCTACCAGTGATGTCGTATGGTGCCGAAACGTGGTCCTTTACTGTAGGCCTCATTAGTAAGCTCGGTATAGTCCAACGAGCTATGGAGAGGGCTATGCTTGGAGTCTCTCTACGCGATCGACTCAGAAATGAGGAGATTCGTAGACGAACCAAAGTTACCGACATAGTGTGTGTCCACACTGGAAGCCTAGCGCGACGGCGGCGGCGGGCGCGGTGGCGGGCGCGGCGGCGGGCGCGATCTGTGTCCACACTGCCGATCAAGCGTTTGTTTTTGTAGCGGCGAATTCAGGTGTTGCAAACCGGTGGTACAAAGTAGTTTCTATAAATCTTGTTTAAAGAAATTCATTTTAAAATGTTTTATAGGTTGTTTAGGATTGCATACAAGTAAATTATCAATCATTCTACATTTTTCTACTCAAGTACGTTAAAAATAATTTAAACATGTACAAAAACATCCAACGGTAGTACTTTAGTGCATGTTCTGGTAACTAGATGGCGCTACTAAAAGACCGAAAATGTTTGATACACCTGCCACCCGCCCGTTGTATCGGATGTTGCCTAGCAACGCCTAGGCTCGCAAAATCGCTCGTAGCCATCGCGCTAGGCTCCCGCCTTAGTCACTTCAATGTGGCCACGAGCGGCGATTTCATACGTTCAATATTATCGCGCCCGCCGCCGCCACCGCGCTAGGCTCGCAGTGTGTTTGAGCAATAGCCCAACGAATTAGCAAGTTGAAATGGCAGTGGACAGGCCATATAGCACGCAGAACTGATGGCCGATGGTGCCGTAAGGTTCTCGAATGGAGACCACGCACCGGCAAGCGCAGCGTAGGACGTCCACCCGCAAGGTGGGCAGACGATCTTATGAAGGCCACGGGATCCACTGGATGCAGGCCACTTACAACCGGTCCTATTGGAAGTCTAAAGGGGAAGCCTATGTTCAGCAGTGGACGTCTTCCGGCTGATATGATGATGATGATGATGATGAAATATTTTTAATGCAACTTGATGTAATTTTATAGACACTAGCGCTGCGTTAAAAGACGTTAGTTACGTCCGTGCCCATGTCTTCCCTCACGAGCTTAGAAAGTAGACAGAAATAAATCGATTCCGTAGTTATGGAGTAAAGGCTAAGACATAGTATCTAGCTAATCGATCAGGGTGTATGTCAGACAAAAGTAGTAGCAGAACTGGTTCATGATGGATGAGTGTTCCTCTTTGAACTTATTATTACTTGCTTTCGACTTTAGCTATGAGGAAGGAATGTAGGTAGAGAGGTATTACTTTCATCTCAACTATTCACGGCCGTTCTCAATATTCAATACATCTCTCGTTTACCTTACTAGAGAAAGAAATACTATTTCATCTATAGTAAGGCAAAACCATAGATAGATTTAATCTTGGAAACGGAAATGAGTGTGTTATTGTTTTATTGTTAATTTCTAAATCAAAATTTTACCGTAGTAAAGAAAATGTAGCCTGTACTAATTTTAAGGTAGACATTTAACGTCTAATTACGTTAATGTTTACAAGTATTTTTCAATTAGGGGAACAGTGTATAAGATGGGGACGTTAATAATCGCGAGGTATAACGGGGACATACACTCTTAACGTAGAGCAAGCGCCATCAGTAATAATAATAATAATAATAATAATGTTTTTATTGACATAAAAAGATTACACATTTTAGTTTTAAACCCTGACTCCTGAGCTAGGTGAGACCTGTGTTACAGGAGTCAGTGCCTTCAACCATTCTTAAAAAATAACAATTTATGAAATAAATCGAACAAGTAATCGAAAAAAAAATCAGTGATCAGTGCCATCACAACGTCATTTGCAAGCGGCCAGACGCAAATGGCGTCCTGTTGGCGCTAATGCTACGTTAGTTTTGTGTTAAGTTTGCCTTAGGTGTGTGATTTCCCATCATACCTCGTGTCCCCGTCTTATACACTGTTCCCCTATATGCATACATTTTCATTACTTGTGAAGCTGATTTGATTGAATTGTATAACATCATTTATACATACCACACCTAAAATCTTGGTTCACTTAGAGATAATTTTATAACAAGCCAAGTAACGTTTGAGTTTCCGACACCATAATTATTCGAACCAATTCTGTAGTTTTTGCGTCAAATCATTTCAAACATCCAGCCATTTTCACAGCCTTTTATAACAATAGCAATAAGATCAATGAAGTCACCACTTTATGAAAAACCGGCCAAGTGCGAGTTGGACTCGCCCATGAAGGGTTCCGTAGTAGCAAGCATAGATTAGGGATATAATTATATTGAGATTAGTAAGTAATATACACAAACAATAAAAATAACTTTGTTTTTCATAGTGTTTGTATGAATGGCAAAGTTATATTTGCGGTTTTTGAAAATGTACTATATCTCAAAAACTGCTAACTGTATCTCATCCAAACCAATTTTCGTTGGAAGTTTTTGTTGAGGTCTATATTATATACACACATCAAAAGTGTCTAGGGATCAAGCATTTTTATGCGGATTTCTTGAGATTGAGATGTGGCTTTGTAATAAATTTATGATTTTATAAATTTATATGGATCCTTTTTGGTGCATTTCATAATTTGAATCAGGAACTGTGAATCAAATTGGAGTAAAAGATGAAAATCAGCTGTCAATATTTTCCCTATAAAAACATACAACGCATTGAAGACATTATTAGTGCTACTGTTTCCCTACTACTGATTAAAACCAACGTTATTATGGAGCGGCGACGTCATTTAAGCAGGGAAGAAATGCTCAGAGCCGTGGGAATGATAGAAGCTGGTTCCCGGCAACGTACTGTGGCTTTAGCTCTGAATACAAGTCAGAGTGTTATCAGTCGACTTTGGACACGTTACCGAAGCACTGGTACCGTGGCTGAGCGCCATGGAGGACGGTATCGCTGCACCACACGGAGACAAGACCGATTAAAATCCTGCCAGGAAGTCCATCCTTATAGTGGTGGAACCATCATGGTATGGGCGGGTATTTGGATCGGCGGAAGAACTGAGTTGATTTGGATCAGAGGCAACCTCAACGCTCAAATTTATGCTGAGACGATTGTATCAGACGTCATCGTTCCTCTACAAGTGCAAATCGGTCCCTTATTTCAGTTAATGCATGATAATGCACGACCGCACACCGCAAGAGTTGTAAGACAGACTCTCGCCGCAGCTAACATCAATGTCCTGCCCTGGCCTGCTCAGTCGCCAGACTTGAATCCGATTGAGCATGCATGGGATATGCTACAGAGAAGAGCTCTGCCGAATATGGAGGGTATCCAGTCGCAAGAAGACCTTTTTTTGTTGTTGCAACGAACATGGGCGGCCATTCCACAGCGTGATTTGGATGAACTCATTTTGAGTATGCCAAACCGATGTTCTTGTGTTGTTATTGTTCGCGGTAGAAACACGGATTATTAATTGTTTAAGTTACCCAATAAAATTTTAAAGAAAACTGTTATTTCAGTCTTTTTTTCGAACTTTTGTGTTAGTGGTTCAAATGTCAAAAATCCCTTTATTAGGAAAATGGCAAATTTCTTTATTAATGCAAAGGTGACTTGGTTTATCGTTACTGTGACAAACGAAAACACTTTATTTGATGAATCCTTAAAGAAAATTTTAATTAATATCAATCAGGCGAAAAGTTATTGCAAAAATATATGTTGATCCCTAGACACTTTTGATGTGTGTATTTCTTTTTAGTTTTATCATTCTATTATTTTAGAAGTTACAGGGCAGGCACAGGACACACATTTTACCACTTTGGAAGTGTCTCTCGCGCAAACTGTTCAGTTTAGAAAAAAATGATATTAGTAACCTCAATATATGTAATTTTTCAAGACGTATCCATACCACGTATGGGTTTGGTGAAAAAAAAATTTTTGAGATTCAATTCTAAGTATGGGGGGCAGCCCCAAAATTTGTTTTTTGGTTTTTATTTTTGTGTGAAAATCCTAATGCGGTTCACATAATACTAGATGTATACCTACCTACCAAGTTTCAACAGGATAGCTCTTATACTTTCGACAAAAAGTGGCTGTGACATACGGACGGACAGACAGACATGACGAATCTATAAGGGTTCCGTTTTTGCCATTTGGCTACGGAACCCTAAAAATCATTGCAAAAAACTTTAACAATTGTAAATCCACAACTTTCCTAACTCCACTCTTTTTCAATTCGCAAACAAAATACATTACTCAGCATTTGCCAACAGAAAGTTTCAACTAAATCTTTCTCTAAAATTGAGCTTATAAGTAATACAAACGGAACGTAACATTGTTCATTGGTGGCCAACGGTAGAACACGGTGGGCCACGATGGGGCACAGTGGGTCTCTCTCACGTTTGATAAAACCATTAAAAGTTTATAATGAGGGCAACCGAGACGCGGTAACTGATACTTGGGTACCTATAGGTAGCTAGGGGTGTCACGTGGTTGAAACGTGGTCGAGAACAATAGTTTGTTATGTAAGTCAGTTTTAATGTTCCTTGGTTTCTTTTGTGATATCCGAGACATAATATTTTTTCTGTATTTTACTTACTTGGAAAAATCTCTAGTTTACGAACGAGCAGCTAATTTTTTTCCACCAATTTAATGTCAAAGTTCCCGTTTACTTTGTTACCTCATAAAACGTGAAAGTCATTCTAGGGCTACTGGTTTTCTTTATTAATAAAAGTTCACTGTAAGATAAAAGTAATAGGGAATGGAAAATACAATCAAAGTCTATTTCAGTTAGATTGGTTCAAACCTTCATTTACTGATCCGTTGTTGCACGTTTCCGCAGATGAAGTTGTTGTGTTTACGTATCTGTGATAATTTACTATTAAAATATACTTTATTCACCTCCTGTTTTTAGAACAAATTTAATGAACATTAAATTAACACCAGCTTTAATTTATTAATTAATTAACTTAACAGAAAGAAAAATGTCAAAGACTCAAACTAAAAGAAGCTAGTTTGACTCCCATTGACGAGCATTTTCTTCTGAAACTTATAAGCTACTGCACAGCTTTTATTGCGGGCTCTGAGCGCAGCGCGGCACGGCGACCGAATCAAAAATGACCAAAAACCTAACGAAAATACCTGACACCATTCATTGTCTGACATCGTTTTCAGCTCAGAATAATAACTAAAGCATAGAAGGCGCACTACGACATTTGAAGCGTACGCTGTCATAGACAAAAGAGTATTAGCTAGTGATGTGACTATGCATTAAATAAATACCGATATCGACTTCTTAGTTTATGGTATCGCTCCATTGGTCGCGGATTTATCTCATTACCTTGACCCCGGAACACAAAGGGCTATTAAAGGACACCGTGGATTTTAGTCAGTACGAGTCTGACAGTCCCTCCCGCCCTGCCCGGGGTGGGAGGACTCATTTGATGATTTTATCAGGCTAAAAAAAAAGGTATCGCTCCATGGCAATAAATCTAAATATGCTAAGGTGAAATAAAGAACTCACTTCTGTCTGACCAACATATTTATTTATAAACAGCATAAATGATTAAAAATTGAAATTACCAAGAAAACGCTTAAATAATATTAAAAGAGCGATTGGCCCTGAACGATTCCCAGTTGTTACGTGCAATAGCGTTGATCCATTTTTGCCTCATATCAACATCGGACGGAAATCTGAAAGTGACAAAAAAAAATATAGCCACACATGAATTTAAATTATTACACCATGAGCCACACGGATTTTTGACACTATCATTTCATTACTCATACGTACGATTCGCTCACAAGACCGTAGGTTTTTATTTAACTCTTAAATATTTAATACTTCCCAAAACTACGTGTAAAGAAAAATAATGTAATAATTTAGATGACGCTAGTTTATCGATATTGTATCGATAGTTTGTTTTTGCAAGCACTATTGCAAAAATTTATATGCCGATTTAAAATTTATAATTTCCATATAATCGAACTATTTAATTGCATAAAATATTGATTTCAAAACACTACCGTGTACACTTAGCTCAAATAATTTGAAATAATGCCAAAATAACATAAAATGAGAATGAAAAACTGACAAAATGACCATATTTTATTACATAATTTAGACTGGCCTGTTGGTCTAGTGGTTAGTGACCCTGACTGCTATGCCGGAGGTCGTGGGTTCGATTCCCACCCAGGACAAATGTTTGTGTGATGAGCTCAATCATTTGTTCTGTGTCTGGGTGTAATTTATCTATAATATGTATGTATTTAGAAATATATAAGTATGTTTATCAGTTGTCTAGTACCCATAACACAAGCTCTGCTTAGCTTGGGACTAGATGGCGTTGTGTGATAGTTGTGGAATATTATTATTTATTATTATATTTGATTACTTACCGATGGGAGCTTATGATTTCCGCAACATTTTCTTTGCGGGATGAATGAGATTTACATCCCACTATAATGCAGGACATTATTTAATCTTTAAGCTTTGCGATTTACACTAAATCACTGTTATTTTTGTACTATTTCTACAAAAATACGTAAAACCAACGAATCACTTCAACTGGCATGCGCCCATAAGCATTATACGAAAAAATGCGATGAACAAAGTCATAGATAAAAACCTGAGACGTTAAGTAGCTTTTAAACTTAGTATTATAAAGGTAGCCAAGGTATCCAAATTGACGTTTACTTTGTGACGATTTGCATTTTGAGCAACCTACATCTGTCTCTCTCTAATGCTGTTATGAGTGTATAAGAAAACAAAGACGACTATATTAGTTAAATTTAGCTTCCTTCTATGCTTTAGTTATTGTTCTGAGGTTTTCAGCAATCATAAAAATATCTGTCATAAAAACAATTTACTTTTTCTTACTGATTCTAAACGGCCAGCTACAAAAGGAGTTTTCACAATGAAACCTACTTATAAATTCTCCTACAACAAAGAAGTTCTTTATTGCGGTAGTGCACCACAAACATTTTAAATAAATTATATTCTCGTTAAATATACGCGGTAGGCGATTTTATTCTTTAAAAAAAAAAAATGTTACGCAATAGCTTCACCGCGGCAGTCTCCAAGTGCCACATGTATTTTTTTTTCATGTTGGCAACCCTGTGGGCGTAAATGTTCAAAATATGTAAGTTCTATTGTCGTCGCCTTTATTAAATTAAACGAACGAGTGTTGCCAGCTGTTCTAGAATACCTAGACTTTCGTTTGATAAGTTGTTCTATAACTAGTTGTTATAAGTTTACGTCGTTTTATGTAATTGTCCGTTTAGTTGTAGTTTAGTTTAGTAGGGTGAATGAAAATCATAGGTTTCATTTTTCTAAATCTTTCTTTCGCGTTCTCACCTTTGTTTCAACTATTTGTTTTAACTTTTTTTTCCATAAAACAAAGTCTATATTGATTAACTTTTCCTCGATCATTTAAATTATTATTCCAATGCTGTCTTTACACAGATCATTATCTGATTCGAATAAAATGTAAAACAAGAATCTGATCGGCAAAATGTCCGATTCATGGAATATTTGATTCTCAAATAGCCTGGATCACAGATTGTCAGGTTTGCATTTCAGATAAAGATTTCCCACGAGTATGTAATTTTTGTCACCGTGTAATATTGCAAATTGGAGATTCTGCGTCAAGATCAAAGATTCGTTGAATTGTTAAATAGCAATTTAATGGTTGATTCAGAAACTTCTTTGGAACGAGATTTTCGGTTAGTTTACGCTTTGCGTTATCTCTATCACACAAAGCCCTACAAACATCACATCAAACGAAAAACTATCAACTATCACGTACCTAATGTGTGACGTCAGACGTCGCCAAGATTTCCATTCAGGGAGATCCATAAGGAACGGCAAATAATGGGTAGCTTGCCGTCTGATCAAGGTCCATGCCCGGATTGACGGCGCGTCGTGTTTCACGAGCATCTAAAGTATCAGTCAGCAAACTGACGGCTCTCCCCATAGGGTTTTTCAGGTTCGTGGGACGTTCTTAGCGGGTCACCGTCTCCCTAGAACGTAAAGGGCAGTTGAAGAAACACGGTAGATTTTTAGTCAGTAAGTCTGACAGTTCCTTTCGGGATATTACAAGATCAAAAAACAAAAGAGTAGTGTGGCAGACATAACGTTAAAGAAACTGTTTATTTCTTACCAAAGATCCGGCAGACTAACAATTATTTAATGAATAATTTGCTCAATATATCTTTATTTGAATTCAAAGTTATGATAGATCTGTCTTCAAAGTTCTGGACTATTGCCAGTCGTACATCGCTTTGATATCATCTGTAACAGTCTGCGTTTGGCAACAATGAGCCAAGTCTGCCTCGGAGATAGATAGATCGAGAATGAGTTATGGCTTTTTGTGCGATACTTGCCTGGCCTTGGCAAAATATTGGTAGTTAAAACGGTGATGTAAACCGCTTTTATCTACTTTCATATCGCTAAATTTCCCACTGCTGGGACCCACTGCAGATCCAAAACTGCGGTTATTTAAATCCAATCATCCGTAAACATGTGATAAATTATAAAAATCTATCTCACTTTTATAGTTTTGGATATTTCAAAATGGTCTTTGACGCAACCTAAAAATATCTTTGAGATTTTCCTGAAACATTTTATAAAAATATCGAACTCTGATATCACTTCAGCGCTCGCCTGTACCATTTTACATAATATTCGTGATGCCATCTCGATAAACGTCGAGACCGCGCACTATTCACTTAACAACGTTTTGGAGTTCTGACAGCGATTGTACTCTATTTTCATATGCAATATCTTGAAAATACAATATATTATGTGGCTGAAAGTTCTCGAGGTTCAGGTATCTTAACCCATCGAGTTTAGACTCGTTTGATTCGTCTTGACTGGTACTTTGTCTATCATAAGTATTTGTTTAACAATATACTTAATACTTGTTTTTAAAACATAGTTCTTTAAATGACTAAATTTGTTGCATGTGAGGATGTGACCACCTCCGATGTCGGAGATAGTTATGCCACCACTGAGAAGCCCACAACAATCCTCTGATATGGCTTCAGACTTATATTGATTTTAAGTCTAGATTTCATCACGATTTTTTCTTTTACTAATATGTCAAGATAAACTTAGAGAGAACATAATATAGTAGGTACAAATTGGAAGACCCATAGATACTTGCCTAGATTGGAACTCGCACCTTATGAGAACTGAGGTGATAAACCTCTGGGCCATCACGACTGTTTCAGACGTAGTTAACTGTGGCTAGATTAACCTCCGCAGAATATGACTTCAGTAGTCATGTCCACCATAAACTTATAAAGTATTGGATTAGACACATTGGTACAGGTTTGAACTCAAAACTTCGTGTATGAGTTCTGTGGGTCATCACAAACCGGTATAGAGATGACCTACGTTATGATAATGATAACTAATCACAAGAAACTCGCCAAAATATCCACAATCATCTTCAACGATTAGACGATAACTTATGTAAATCTAGACCCGAATTCTGCAGAGGACGAGTAAACGACAATAACATTACAACCCCTCAGTAAAAGGACGGATTACATTATACCCGGAGGATCCTAAAAACACACTTGCAAACTGTCCAAATTATGCGCAAATGTAATAAAAAAGTTTTACCGTAACCCTACGTACGTAGAATGTAGACATGGTTCATTTTCGCATACAGGGGTTTGAAATGGTATTTTTTTCGTGTTTCATTTGTTTATTCGACAACGTTCAATAAAGAAATAGGGCAAAATATGCCCATGGAATTGGAATTGCAAAGGTATTTTCCATTGTAACTATTGCAGTAGTTGTGGATCAGTGGTAACAGTCTCGAGTTATTATTAGTAGTAAGGTAGTGGATTTGAAATCAAGTAGGCATGTTGCTTTGTGTTAGTTATTTCAACACCACTGTTCTCAAAAGGGTCAATGAAACTGATATGTCCTAGAAGTAATCATTTGAAGACATGTGATATGCTAAGTACAGACATTATCTAATGATTAACCCACAAAGTTATCACTTCTGGGACACAGACATCCTCTCTATAAGAGGTAATAGGCTGTATGTAGTCCACCGCAACGGCCCAGTGCTGGTTGATAGGTGTCACATGTCTTCGAATTATTGGTTCTAGGACAGTTGTGAAGAAATAAATAACAGAGTAATGCTCTTGGCTGAGTTCGTACATACAACCTAAAACTCCAGAGTCGAGACCAATAATTACCACTGAGCCACCACACCTGCTCTGATTATATCGATTCAGAAGAGACAAGATGATATTGAAGAACATTACTGTTTTCCTTCTTCAAACACATAGTAAGCCCAGCATGATTTGCACAACAAAACATGTACAGCCTTACTACAAGAACTTAAACACTTGTCTAAAAAAAATGCGACTGCAAAACGGACCTTATTTCAACGTTCATAATCTGGAATTTTTTTAGACAAGTGTTCAACAGACGTTTAAAAGTTTTTGTGCAACAAGAGAGCAAAGTCGTTTTTTGAGATGCAAAAACCTTTGCTCTCGTGTAACACACATAACTTTTCACTTCAGCAGCGAGAACACTTTAGGAGACAAAATAATAAACAGGAAAAGATTTAAATAACTATTAATTTATCCAACTCTTTACGCCAGCCACGAAATTTTATTCCCGCTCTTTTATTTAAATTAAGGCGTGTTCGGAAATTATAGCACCCATGATATTTTATTATTCAAAATATTTACGTAACATTTTTGAAACTAGAAATAAATATACAGGTTAAATATCAGTTTTATTTGCAGTAAATACTTATTTTCGTTCAAATACTACGTTTACATAATTATATATAAGTTAAAAATTCAATAAATTACACTAAACATAATTATCTTTTTACAAAATTTCTTTAGTTAGTACAAACCGAGCGTGTTTGTCTTTGAGGTCGAATTTAAAATCGGAATTTCGAAAGGGCTTGTCTTTGTCCCTCTCTCTTTCTAATAGCGGGAAAGAGATGGAGTGTAAATGTTTCGAATTGTATGATTAACCCAAGGCTGAATAAGATAGTCGCGGCTTTCTGAAAACAAAAATTAAAAAGTTACTTTGTCTCACTCAGTGAGCAAAATCGCATTTTGCTCACTGATTTCAGGCAGCAAAACCTACATGTTTGAGCTACTGAAGTGAAAATAACTATTGTGGTACGACGGCTGTTTTTTTTTAATTTATTTTTCTTCTATATAATATATTTTTTTCTAAATAATATTCAAGGGTTTAAGCTAAAAACCATAATGCTGACACTATTACACCTTTTGCTTTCGGTACGC
Source organism: Agrotis exclamationis (assembly GCA_950005045.1). NCBI lineage: Eukaryota > Metazoa > Arthropoda > Insecta > Lepidoptera > Noctuidae > Agrotis > Agrotis exclamationis. The sequence goes on along the minus strand of OX465440.1, from coordinate 838,318 downwards.
TAGCTCACTAGCTGTAATACTGGATACAATAAACTTCATTATATTCTCAACTTTATTCTATTCGTGGAAGCAGGAAGCATTTCCTCTGCATTTCGTTCATTTCCACCTCTAGTCCGATGTGGCCATTCAGTAAATATTTACAAGTGCGGCAATCGAAATATAACGACGACGACGACGCTCTGTTTGGAAACTTTTGGAATTGGGTGAACTGTAATACCTACGACTGCATGGTTGTTAGAGCAACTGTGTGTTACTGTATAGTGGTTATTTTCTGAACGAGTTTTGGTAGCGGCCATAGTAAATAAGAGCACTTTTTGACATTCTAAATAAGACATTATAAAGTGTAAGCTCTAATCTTAAACTATAACTTTGCTTGCTATTGCTTTGGAAATTTTGGACTGTAGGTATCTTTATTGTACAGTATTGTCTACACACTAATATTATAAAGAGGAAATCTTTGTATTTTTGTTTGTTTGTTTGTAATGCTTAAAAAATTCAAAACCACTTTGGTCGAATTTGAAATCAAATCCACGAACTCAAGTAACTAGGCAGTTAATAATTTTAATTTCAACATTAGTAGTAACTACACAAACACTCATACACACGAACAGTTCGGGATTAAATAACTGAAGGCCATACAAACGTTAGTTTCATGCGGGTATCAAATCCACAACACGCTGTACAACATCCAACGGCTCAGCCACTAAGCAACCATTGAATTACAAAGCTCCACAATTAGTTCTCCCGTGGGTAGTGCAATGTTTATATTTCCTGAGCATGTGACCTACTCCCCCCAATAAACTGTTACTATTTGATCATACTGTTGTTCTTTGATAGACGTTGCAATGTCTGGGGTGCTAAGACAGGAAACCTCCACGTGCGCCCGTGGACTGGAGTTCCCTCTCGGATACGTCCGGGGGGAAGACCAGTTTTTCGGGCCGGTGCACCCTGGGATGCGGGCAAAAACTCTTCCTTAGGCACTGTGTGCCTAAGGAAGAGTTCTCTTTGCCCGTATGCGAATAGCCTGTCGGGTGGACGCTCCAACGCGTGTCCCTCTGAATAGCAGAGGGCACAGCGGCGGAGCGGGCTTGCGGACGGTGAGCAATGGGTAGCTTGCCGTCCGACCGAGGACCAAGCCCGAGTCGGTGGCACGTCGTGTCGTGTTTCGCGCGTGCCTTCGGGGAGTTGTCAGCAGACTGACGGGGCCCCTTATGGGGCCAAATGCCTGCTGGGGTCGCGGGTTTTTCTTAACACAGGATACCGTGGCCCCGGAACGTAAAAGGCATCCGAAGGAACACGGGTGGATTTTAGTCAGTAAGAGTCTGACAGTCCCTTCCGCCCCACCCAGGGCGGAAGGACTCATTTGATGATTTTACCACCTTAAAAAAAAAAAAAAAAAAAAAAAGACGTTGCAATGTCTACACAGAGTAACACAAATATAAATGAAGTCACTAATTGATTTTCATAAACATGGTGTTAAATAAAGTTAATTGAGCTACACGATAACTGACAAATGGTTGCACTGACTGGACAGGTCCACTCAAATATGTGTGTGTTCTTTCTTCAAAAACCATCTTAGACACTAAACTGCTAGACATGTGCAAAACAGTGCACCACGAAGTGATGTCATATGTCATTACATTTCGTGCCGAGTAATATTACATTACACCATCACCTCAAACATCACGCGTGATGTTGTGATGTAGCGCCATGCGATAGCACACCATCGCGCGTTCTAATCTAATGCAATGTTCTAGTGTAATAGGACATGTTATTAAAATAGTAACATAGCAGCAAGTGATACGATGTTGTTCGCGTTTCATTATGATGATTCATAATAATAAATAAAACGTAAATATTATTTAAAGGGTTTACAGTATAAACCCTTTATCTAATAAAATTATATAATAGTTCTAAATAACATACTAAATCACCCGACCGGACGACGAAATCGCACGCGCCTAGTTCCGGACTTCCGATATAAACGAACCGAACATTGCCGATGCGATGCGTTCGGGACTCTCGGGAGTAATCGGGAGGGCTCGGTTCGAGCGAGACCGAGTCATGTCGCGAGCTACACTGCGCTGCTACCGCGCGCGTAATGTTTAATGTGATGTTGTGATGCTTATTTTAGTCGAGTAATGTGTGATGTTACAGTACGCGCTCGGGTGATATTACGCGTGATGCATCACTCGCATTACTTACACATGCTTGACCAATAAAATGTCTGGATTTTAAAAGAGACAGTGATCTCTGAGTTTGTTTAGGCTGTATCTTTTCAGAGTAGTCAGGAACGAAACACCTCATCTAGTTTGTAAAAAGACGACGTGGTAATTTTTTTTTTAACCTGCTAGCAAAACTAAATATCATTTCATTCCAAATCGCTGACTACGTCAAATTCGGTGTGAAGTCTAGGAAAACAACGGTCAAACATTTGGACATGAAAAAACAGGCAAAATAATAAACACTGTACAATATTTTGAACACTTCATAAACATTTCTGCTGCTTGCTTATCTGGTTGAACGCGCAAATCTTGGAAATTGCTGGAAAAAATGACAAGTCAAAGAAGAAGTATTAAAGAACACGCTGTTTGGAAGTTGCCCAAATGAATTGGGTTCAGATGATTGAGATCCCCAGTATTTAGACTTTGTCCATTAGTTATTCTGAATTAATTGGTTATGACTAAACTAACTTAGTTGTTAACTACATTCTGCAGGTGTTCAAGACAGCTCGATTGATTCGAACCGTTTTGGACATCTGGAAAATGTCTATCAATAACTACATATTTCAGTGTTTGTTTTAAATTACAACCCTTACTCTGCTCATGATTGTTCTCATTGCTGGGACACAGGCCTCCTCTCCGTGACAGAGAATATGTATGAGGGCCATGTTCGAGTTGGTACATCACAATGTTGAATTTTTAGCTCTTTAACATGCTGGTTTCCTCACAGCATTCGAAATCACGACCGCAATCTTATAAGTAGGGGAGCTTTTAGTGCCGAACCAACTTAAAAACTCAAAGAATAAGCTGTTTTTTCATTTTCACCATTAACGGCCTCATAATTGTACGGGATACCGCAAGCTTCTCAGATTTTGCCAATATTTCCCCAAAGATCTTTCACTTATCTAATTCTCCTGATTGACCCCTCACATCACAATATTCGCTTCTTCCACAAATATAACGGACATCGCCAAACAGTTTTACTGCCCATTAAAGTTATCGCCCTTTGCTTTCTTCGCTTTATGTACCACTGGTAAAGCGCTTTATGTACCATTGGTACAGCTCTTTATCGCTTTATGTACCAGTAAAATAGATAACGAGATTCAGATCGAGTTCTTTTCACAAAGGAGACCGTTACTTTTACTGTGAATTAAGTGTCTTTCGGTTTTTTGGCGACTTAATGGCGTTTATATTGAAACGGTTTGTTGAATTGCCTTCATTTTCTTATTTGAGAGGTTAGTTCACTACTAGAGGGTGTTGTTATGTTCATTTATCTTTGGCTTTCGTTGTTAACAAGTCTTCTGAAAATTGTTATTATTTGGCAATCGATTTCTGTTTTGTTTTTGGAATCTGGACTATCAGAATATGACCATTAGGTCGCGGTTGCATTTTAACTCATTCCCGCAAAGCTGTAGGGTATTTAACAACAGAATCGAGCTCCATCAGTTATGCTGACAGCTCCTTGGAAAACAATACGCGTCTCGTCTACCGAATGCAAATCGTACTGCCGACACATTTCGTGTCATGTGATCTAGGATTGGAATGTCCAAGAAACTCTAAAATTTATCCTATGTCATAATTATACCCCCAAAAACCTACCAAAAAAAATACGTGTGGCACTCGGGGACTGCCACGGTAAAGCTATTGCATAGCATTTTTTATCAACTTATGCAATTATAATTATTTATTATTTTTATTACTGTACTAATTAGGCTATGGTCAACCACGTCAATCAAGTGAAACGTCAAGAAACGTTCTCCTCCCTCTCCCTCTTCCTCTCCCTCTCCCTCAATAAAAGCATGCTTTCGTGCTAGTAATGAGCACGTCTGTCCGTACCTTTTTGAGCACGTCTGTCCGTACCTTTTTGAGCACGTCTGTCCGTACCTTTTTGAGCACGTCTGTCCGTACCATTTTGAGCACGTCTGTCCGTAACTTTTTGAGCACGTCTGTCCGTACCTTTTTGACCACGTCTGTCCGTACTTTTATGATTGCCGAAGTTTTTTCGTTAATATTTTCGCGCCGCGCTGCGCTCAGAGCCTGCGATAAAAGCTATGCAATAGCTTAAAAACGCTGATACTGATTGTATTCAGCACATATTCCGTTCATGAGTCCTCATTATCCCACCTTTTTTAACCAACAGCCGTAGCGTTCGAAAGGAGGGTAATGCTTATATCACTATACCATATTGCTCATCTCCTCACTCTCAACACAAACGAGATTGTTTAAAATCTTAATTTACATGTCTCATGTACAAGCTGTAAGAGGTTCATTAAAAAGCAATCATCTCTGTCGACCCTCACTGGCCGTCATGCCGCTATGATTGCGGTGTTAACTATTCTATTAATAGACGGTTAAATTGTCTAGTTAAGACTAGAAGGGTTAGGTCTTAAATGCATATAAGCTATTCTCTAAAAGAAAATTTCTAGGATGTACGCTACGGCGAGCTCGACGTTGAGGCAGAGCCTTGAAAGTGTCGTGACATGTCGCTGTCAGTTGTTATCGGGTTTTTAGGGTTCCGTAGCCAAATGGCAAAAACGGAACCCTTATAGATTAGTCATGTCTGTCTGTCGTCTGTCTGTCTGTCCGTCCGTATGTCACAGTCACTTTTTGTCGAAAGTATAAGAGCTATCCTGTTGAAACTTGGTAGGTAGATGTATTATGTGAACCGCATTAGGATTTTCACACAAAAATAAAAACAAAACAAATTTTGGGGGTGCCCCCCATACTTAGAATTGAAACTCAAAAAATTTTTTTTTTCACCAAACCATACATGTGGGGTATCTATGGATAGGTCTTTAAAAATGATATTGAGGTTACTGATATCATTTTTTTCTAAACTGAACACTTTGCACGAGAGACACTTCCAAAGTGGTAAAATGTGTGTCCCCCCCCCCTGTAACTTCTAAAATAAGAGAATGATAAAACTAAAAAAAATATATAATGTATACCTCAACAAAAACTTCCAACGAAAATTGGTTTGGATGAGATACAGTTGGCAGTTTTTGAGATATAGTACATTTTCAAAAACCGCAAATATAACTTTGCCATTCATACAAACACTATGAAAAACAAAGTTATTTTTATTGTTTGTGTATATTACTTACTGATCTCAATATAATTATATCCCTAATCTATGCTTGCTACTACGGAACCCTTCATGGGCGAGTCCAACTCGCACTTGGCCGGTTTTTGTGGTTGTTCTTACATTAGGGCCACATTAACGTGAAATGCCGTTAACTATCGCGTTAATTGAAGTTTATACAAACAATTGAAAATCAAAGGAAAATGCCGTTAGTGTGGCCTTAGTGTTACCGAACTAGTATTATCACGTCAGATCCGCTGAACGCATCTTGATGGGGTCAGAGAGGTTATAATAGTCTAGAAGCTTACGTAACAAACCGCTTGTCCTGGTATTATGTTCCAATGGGAAAATCAAACGCAGGCAAAACCTGTAGCAACAGCTAGTCGTATATATAAAACATCACACTAAAATCAAATTACCTAAACGATAAAATGTCGTGTCTTGCGACACGTCTCAAAATTTTTCTTAAAAAGCATTTTACTTCCAAGAATCCATCGCAGTCGATGCAATGTTATCCATCCCACTTATTTCCTCAATTCTTAGAATATATCTCAGCTTAGCTGTTGACATTTATCATGAGAGTAGGAAATAGCCTCTTCACAGAATATAGCTAGGTCTAGAATAGTTACCTCTTGGCCACGACATACACGATCAAGCGACACGCGTATCGCGACAGTCACTTCGAAGAAAATATAATAAGTTACTGTAATAAGCCGAGTATTTTTACCAGTTTTGGCAGTTGGAACAGGCAACTAATTTTATATTTCTGATGAACTCCTTTGAAAATGTATTAAGACTGAATGGTTTCATTGAAATAAATGTTTTTAGTTGTAAGTTCTACTCTCTCTTGCAAAGACGAGGCCTTTTGAGTTTGTCTGTATTCCCGAACGCATACTACCTGAATCTCTTCAAAATTAGAGTCAAAAGGCTTCGTCTGGGTTATGTAGAGTCAAGAGCAAATCCAATTCAAATAAAAAAAAAACGTGTGGCACTCGGTGACTGCCGCGATAAAGCTATTGCATAGCATTTTTTATCAACTTATGCAATTATAGTTATTTATTTATTTATTATACCTATTTATCACTGTACTAATTAGGCTATGGTCAGCCACGTCAATCAAGTGAAACGTCAAGAAACGTTCTCCTCCTTCTCCCTCTCCCTCTCCCTCTCCCTCAATAAAATTGCCCCTTGCTCAATAAAAGCATGCTTTCGTGCTAGTAATGAGCACGTCTATCCGTACCTTAATGAACACGTCTGTCCGTACCTTTATGATTGCCGAAGTCTCCCGAACTGAAACGACGTTAGACGATGCGTGCTGTCAGATGTGGTCAGGAAATTTCCTTAGGATTTTTCGTTACGTTTTTAGCGCACGCCGAGCAAAGCTATGCAATAGCTTAAAAAAATTACATTTTCGAAAAGACTGTGTTCATTTTACTGGAGCCTCGCGTGTTTGACTTCTGACACAAGTCGCACTGCCCGAGGTCGTGTCCCCTACCTTATAGTGCAGTTTATAGCACCGTATTCGCCTCTCCAGTGCATGTTGTATCTCGATCTTTGGCTGCACCATTCAAGTTACGACTTGACCTATAAGCTATGAAATAGTGAATGTGCTCTCTTAAGTATTGGGAAAGAAAAGTTCCCAAGATTTTTTATAAGCCAAGTCGCAAAAAGAGGTCTGTTAAAACGTTGAGGTTTCAGTCTATGAATCTGTGTGCTTATCTTAGGTATCGGCGATGCTAAATGAATGAGCCGATTTACGCATTTGATGAACCTCAGCTCATAATTATTTCAAATAGGTATACACCAGCTTAAAAATTCAGAAAAAATATACGACCTAATGGATGATTTTCAATGGTCATAATTAAAACCGTTGTCATTTTTTAATGCATACAGTTACGCAACAAAATATTAAAATATAACCTTCCTATAAATCCCACGAGTTTTCACTCTTTTACTTTACAGCGTCTTTCCAGTATTTACAGCGTTTCTTGTATGAAAAAAAAATGGAACAGCGCCTCTCGTGTGCGAAGAAGGAACTAATATTTTTCTTGAAAATTGACAATTTGAAATTGTCAAAGTTCCAGTTTACTTTACGTCTCAAATAGTGAAAAGTCGTGCTAAGGGTAGGGTACTGATATCCCAATAAAGTCACCACACGAACTTTTCAAGCTTGGTAGGGCTCGTAGCAGCCATGCTACGCCGTAGCTCGTAGCCCGTAGGTCATCGTCGTAGCAATTAAACTGACTTGGAACTCTTGAAACTAACATTTATCAATATTATGTTAATTTATTAGCACTTCGTCTGCGCGTATTTTCCACTTCCCCTTAAGTACTTGAAAACCACCTATAAGGAGTAACTCCTTTAAAATTGTAAAGATTGTTAAATCCTATATTGCCAAGGGGTACTTTAGCAAAATCCATCTTTACAATTTTTATTATTTAAAATGAAATGATTAAATGATAAATAAATGATAAATGATATTTATTCAGTAAATTGGTTTTGGCAAACTCTTTTACACGTCAAAAAGACACTATTTTACACTAGATGAGGCCGGTATTTCGTACCTGACTACTCTGAGAAGAAACATCCGAAACAAACTCAGAGGTCACAGTCTCTTTTAAAGTCCAGACAATTTTGTATTTATCAAATTATATGAGAACCATGCAGGTGTCTGAGGTGGTCTTTTGAAGAAAGAACCACACAGATTTGAGTGGACCTGTCCAGTCAGTGCAAGCATGTGTCAGTTACCGTGTAGCTCAACTCATAACACAAGGAGCTCAACGAAACGACGAACAATACCAAAGAAAGGACATTTGGGTAGGCCGCATAAATAACTCAAACTGTCAGACAATAAAATTAACTGCAAGAAAATAATAAAAAAGTAGAATAAAATGTAACCCACATATGTTCTCATCTTCACACGCTAGTAAAAACACAAATAATAAAAAAAGACAAAATTAAAATTACGAAGTAATTCATGTCAACAAAATAAATGAAATAAAAACATAAAAAAACAAATGACATAGAAAATGTCAAAATGTGTAAAAATATAAATAAATTACAAAGTAATCATGTCAAACACAAAAAAAAAAGAGAAGTAAAAGTAAAATTTCAGTGTGTATATAAAAACAAAACATGTCAAAATAAAATAAAATGAGTATAAATAAAATGTCAGGGTGTATAAAAAACCAAAAAATATCAAAGTAAGTAATAATAATATTTAAAAAAAATGATTTTTTTATTGATGATGTTAAACTGATTTTCCAAACAATGTTTCCCACTACGTTCCCCCTTTACTACTCCACAGTAATTGATTTTCTGGAAATCATTTACTATTTACTAAATGTAAATGAAATTTTAATTTTACCCATTACGACTAATATGATAATTTTACAATTAGTTAATTGACATCCTGTTTTATAACTACCGTTTTTTTTTTCGAAGAATAAGCGTTAGTTTTCACTATGACTGTATTCAGTGTGACACCGCATTGTTAGTCGAGGCGACGGTCTCCGGGTCAAGTGTGCACATGCCCTTATACTGTAGACGTTTCAGAAGTGCAGTGTTACATGTTTATCGTTTTATAACAAGCTTTATTTATTCGATAACAAAGCTCAATTTTCTTTGATAAAGCGTCAATTTTGCCTGTCAATATATCAAAGTTTTTTTTTATAACGGAACCCGCCATTCCTCAAAAACGCGAGGAGGTGGAGAAATTAACTATTTAATATTACTCTCTGCAACATAAATATAAATTATGACTAAAATCACGTGAACCGATTGACCTCTAATTTTCACAAAATCGTGTCCGACCTACACTTCTGCCCTCCCTCGTTATCACCGCGCCTCATATCTCGGTCACCACAATGTGATATCGTCGACACTGATAACAGCCCCTCAACCCTCACTCCACACACGAGGCGACACTTTGATATCACGTCTTATGTGTATTGGATTTTAATTACTATTGACAAGAGCTTTCTTCAGGAATATGAAAGATATTTTCAAAGGACTAACTACGTTTTTAAGCTATTGCATAGCTTTTATCGCAGGCTATGAGCGCGGCGCGGCGCGGCGCGAAAATCTTAACGAAAAAACCTAAGGAAAATACCTGACACCACGCATCGTCTAACGTCGTTTCAGTTCGGGAGACTTCGGCAATCATAAAGGTACGGACAGACGTGCTAATGCTAATTACTAGCACGAAAGCATGCTTTTAGAGAGGGAGAGGGAAACTTAGAGGTCACAGTCTCTTTTAAAGTCCAAACATTATATTGGTTAAGTCATGCGAGGTTAGTGTCTGCTGAGATCGTCTTTTGAAGCTTCCGCCAACATGATCAGATCGTCACATCATCTGCGCCATGGTTACCTCGGACGGCTGTGACCTCCTCTCAAACACCAATTCAACAATCATAAACAGCCAAACATTTTATGTTAGTTCCGTACAGAAATCAAATCCTCGACACGCAGCGCAGCCAATCACTGAACCACTGCGCCAACAGTGCAGTATTCGGTTACATTTTCCTCAACAAACACAATTTAACCTTTAAAAGAAAGCTACAAGAAGTCTCTCCATCCATTACTGTGCCCCTTCCCTCCCACAAATTGAGTTTATGCCTCGATAACGCCCCGATATCCCCGATATATCGCTTGAAGGGAGACTATGTGAAAATGGCACAGAGTATGTAAAAATCCAGAAGCCCCACTCCTCTTGGGGACGCTCAAGCGATAAGCGTGTTGGGAAAACACGTTTGTGAAACCAAGTGAATGGGGTTGCTTAAAGAATGCCAGGAGTCACAAAATCTTCACTGTTGATTTTAAAGTAGCTTAGAAAGCTCTGTTCATGGACCATCATCATTTAACAGTCGTTAAAGATGACTCTTCTGTTTGCGAAATCTCAGCTTTACCTAATGCATAGCATAATATTGGTATCATCTCACTTTTCATCTGTCACGAGTGATTCTGGTAACCGTTAACCCTTTGAAGTCTCCGAATAAGTTAACAGGGAGTATTGTATTTAAATAGATACTGCAGTTCATAATAATTCAAGTCTTCTGCATAAAATTTCTTTATATGGCATAGTCCAAACACGTTTAGCAAACAATTCAGACCAGGTTTACTAATTTTTGAGAAAAATAAAACAAAATTCTAAATCTTTCCGTTACTAATGTCGTCATACCCGTATGGGGAAAAGCCACAGCCAGATAAATAAATCCATGACAGAAGTAGAACCACTTAATCATGTAGATTATAACCTTCTGTATTTACTTCCTCCCTGTCACTGACAAGCGTCAAGTTTACTGCCATCACCGTGAGGACTCTGCGAGTAACGTTCACTCTCTACTCAATAACCGCGCGCCGATTATTATGGTGATGTGATCGCTCTATGACGATGAGTGAACTTCTTTTGTTTTCGAGGTCTATAGCAGGGAAATTATGGTAATGCTCGCTTCACACGCCGCGTAATATATGCTGCGTCTGAGTGAAGGCAATGGCTCGGCGCGACTCGGGCTGGCACGTCCGATTTGTAGATGTCGGATCGCACTTGGGTAGGCGTAGGCAAGAGGCTAGCCGAGGCGTGATATCATTCACTATAAGAAGCCAAATATAAGAAATAGCTCTTCACTCGTGTTGGTTTCGTATGACTATAGAGCCACCGTACAGGATCAATAAATGCAGTACCTACCTATTTGTCTGATCCACTGAATTCATGGCCATTAATAGTTCGTAATGTAGTCAAACTTGTATGCAACTCGAATGCAATTTTCTGCAGCATGTAAATGCCATGCCGTATCTGAATACTTTCCAGAATTTGATCTTTAGCAACATTATCGAATGGTGGAATAATACAGTATGTGATTTTTTTTCCGAAATCAGCGGGTTCGATTTCTAGCCGCGATTATTGATTTTTCTAAAATCCGATGATGCAGTTTTAGTTTTCGTCAAAATCCTCGCCTCCTTTCAACGTTTTTCGATATTCCTCATAGTTTCAGATATAGCCATACACGCCCAGTTGAAAAATTCACCCTGTATAACCCGGAACAACTATATGTAATTGCTCTATACGGGGATCGAAGCGTCACATATAGGAGCAGTCAGATGACGGTGCAGAAATATATTTAACATGACATAGCCTGTACTTCCTCAAGTACATCTCGATAAAGACAAAACATTTCCACTCAAAGAAGCTCAGAGTAAAGTGATTCTCGTCCTTATCCTGCCAATTTGGCAGTCGTGCTATAAGCCTCACTCGATTTGCGCCCCGGACTTGTCTGACATTGTCAACGGATCATGGACAGTTAACTGTACCCACGATTTATCACGTCACTGAGTTTTTCAATTAAGGCTGTACTTTTTTCCTTATGAGAGAAAAGTGGAGATGTTTTATAAGAAAGTAGATGTAACCAGCGTTTTTGCCAGCTACAACTCGAAAATTATGCTACGGCAACTTACAATCGGGACTAAAATTATCCAGATTATAAACTATTTGTGTACCAAATCTCATCCAAATCCGTTCAGTATTTTTTGCGAGAAATAGTAACAAACACACACACACAAACTTTCGTATTTGAGTAATTTAAAGGGCGAAGGTAATCAGTAAATACAACTGTACAGTGTATTAAATATAACCTAAGGACATTATTTTTGTGTACAATCTCGCATACACTATTCCCAAATTACTGCAACTTCTGAAAGCCAGAATCAATCAACAATAGCAACCATGATCTGTTTATTATACTTAATATAGTTAGTTCTGTTTTTCGTTATTTAATTATTTTGTAACACCGTTATATTTGTAAGTACGTATCTGACCGTGACTTCACTTTGAGCCCTACCAGAAAACCAGCGCTGTGACAGTTAAAATTGTCGCAGCACATGCTGAGGTAGGAGCCTTTTGGCCTCACACAGGACCAGACTAAATTGTTTTTTTTTGGTTTGTTTTACCTTTTGTTTTTTATTTTATTTAATTTTTGTTTTTCTTTGTTGTTTTTTATTCATGTAATTTTGTTTGTTCTGTCCTGTGTGTTCCAATAAATCTCTTTTCTTTCTTTCTTTCTTCTTTCATGATGGCCCGTAAGGGTAAAGGGTGTTTATAAAATTAATATTATTCTTTAAAATGGTGACTCTATTCCAATAACTTAATATTATGTATAATATACATAATAAAAGTTTCTTAAATGCCACAGAATCAGAATCGAATTTATGACAGTTCGGAAATTATATATAAGGATCAACCACAACCAAAGAATTCTCCCTCAGCTGTTTGAACAGAGCGCAGTAGTAACCGAATTACATTGTTTTCCCAAAGCTTCCTTCAGTCGTAAATAGCCGTGGGCTGTTCACAGGGCCGGCTTTCCTATTGGGCATTCTGGGCATGTACCCAGGGCCTCGCAAATCTTGGGGCCCTGTGCTCCTAACAAGGGGCTTCTAGCTGCTTCAGCTGAACCAGTTTATTACCCTACATTTCGTTATCTTGATTTTCAGTAAAGTCAACAGATACATATTATAATGTTTGTATGAACGGCCATAAGAAAACCTAACACACAGTTAAATGTAATGAATTAAACAGCAATAGGTATTCCAAGCCAAGCCAAGCCTATTTATAATTCAAACTGATCATTTTGTATTTATCGCAACAACAGAGCAAGTCAAATATGTCTATCGTGGTAACGTAATTAATTTAATTAACTTGCTTTGGGCCCCAGCTCTGAAGTGCCCTACTCTTCTATAAGTTAAATCCGGCCCTGGCTATTCGCCGTCTAATGAAATTTCTATCGATGTCGTCGCCACAGTTTGATCTCAGTTCTCGACTTCAGTTTGTTTGTGACGAACTTTTGTGTTGGTACCCAATTCTTTGTTGAAATGTTTAGTCTACGGGGACTCTTTGTACTACGATACGAATGATTGGAGTTTGAAATGACTTTCATTTTATTTTATGAATGAAATGGTTGGAAGACGTTTTGTTGAATCTTTTATAGCAAATGTAAATTGTACTAGCTGTATTGCAAACGTGTTGATATATTGTTTACTTACTTTTAAGTAATGGAAGATTTATGATTTTATTTAATATGATAAGTCTCTTAGAAACCAATAAAAAATAAATAAATAAGCTCTGTGTTCATTTTAAACTAGAGCCTACACTGTAGAGCTTATTTTCATGAGTAAGGTGTCAATGGATGCATTATGGTGTTCTCAGTGGTACAAAGAATTATTTGTCGATTCTTCTCAACCCGAACCATACACAAATTTTTCTATTTCGTTTTAAACACTCATGGAGTATAAATTGAATTTTAAATACCTTATCCTAATTATCTTCTCCCCTTTTTCAGACAAAATCCGCAAGAAGTATGCTGGACTCGGCGATTCAGTGGTGTCGGTCCGGCTGGAGCGGTCCCCGCGCGGGGGCCTGGGCCTCAGCCTGGCGGGGCACAGGGACCGCAGCCGCATGGCCGTGTTCGTGTGCGGCCTGCACCCCGCCGGGGCCGCGGCTAAGGCCGTCCCTGCTGTTAAAGTTGGCGATGAGATCTTGGAGGTTAGTAACTTAGATTTAAAGATATTTAGACAGGATTGACTCGAAGTAAATGTTATGGGAACAGCCTATGGGCTGGAAAGGATACATTATAAGTTGAATGACGCAAAAATTCGATGTGGCGTACCGTCATCTAATAGAAACAACAACAAAAAATTTTTTTTTTATTTTACTGTCATTGATTTCCGTTGATTTCATAAAAAATGCATAAAATATTCTTGTATACTTCGGATTTTATTCGGAGGTGTGTTTTTAGGCTAATATTGCAAACTACTAAATATTTACAAATAGAGTAGGTAGATTGTTAACAAAATTGAGACAACACTTAGGCGTCAAAGTATTCCTCCACATCACTGTCATCCGGGAGTTGCCAGCATCAGCATTGCCATGTGGAATGGCTATGCTGCTTAAAATTTTAGGTTTCTAGTTTTATATTTCTACTTCAGTAAGTACCTACATAGAATGCTAGTTGGAATTTTCCAAAACCCAAGAAAATAAAGCACCAAGTAATCATATTCTGAATACATTTCGCAAGCAGGTTCATCAAAATTTATAACTACCCTGTAGGGTTAAATTACTCTAATGCCTTACACTCCCATGTAACGTACAAGAGAGGTACCTCTTACTTTAACTTATCAAATTAGCGCATACTTCAGGCAAATTATATTTACGAACACGCAAAGTTGAGAAGTTTTTGCCACGTTCTCTCTTTCAGACGCTCTTGGTACCAAATTGGAGTAATTTTCACAGTGAATTTCAGCCGTAATTTGTTAGAAATAGAGTTTAATTTAAAGTAGTATGATTATTTAGTTAGAGTTTCAAATCGTGTGACTGAAATTGTGTGCTACTTCACAGACAGAAAAATATAGTAAATTACTGTACATACATAATGTTATAGGATGATTAGAAAAAAAAAAAACGACAAGAGTGCCGGCAGAAGTGATAACTTTTTTTTACTGTGTTATATTTGAAAACGAGTGGTACAGATATGAAATTAACGAATTTTGTTACATCTTGTTAGTGTCGTACAGGTGTTAAATTAAAAATGTTTTCAATTATGCTCGATAGATGGCGTTGCACGATTAAAATACAAGCTATCGTTTGCCTCTTCATTTTTACGTTTCTACGTGGTTCACGCTAAGAGCGATAGATGACGCTTATTTAAATTACGTCTTACGCTTTTTCGATCAGAGTCACGCGACCCTGACGCGAGTTTTAATTTTTTTACCCATTACAAAAAAAGTTTACAACGCCGCTAAAGAAGTTTTCACTTCAAAATTGAAATATAGGTGACTAGGTTGTTCTCAGTAGTTACACCGCTGCACGGCTCCTGTTGGTCGTAGCTTGATGTTATATCCTGTAGCTTTTCTCGATAAATGTACTAACACTAAGAATTTTGAATTCGAATCATTTATTCCTGCGATAAGCGCGTTCAAACAAACAAAATCTTCAGCATTATAAATTAGTAAAGATTAATTACTCTTGTTGTTTTTTGTCATCATTCGCATCGCTTGCAAAAAATAGTAGTTAAATTGTTATTTATACGGTCGATTTTCGCCACTGAAAACTCAATCCGTGTAAATCCCCTTTTAGATTAGATGAATTGAACAACTTTCTGCCTAATTGCGAACTGTCAAAGATCTTCGGCTAAGTACCTAGTCAGTGTCAACCTACCCCAAAAATCTGCCCAAAAGCTATAAAAATCTCTGTTGTAATAGAAAATTGCGACGATCACAGTTCACAAGAGACCGTATACGGAAATCCCAATCATGCCCTTGTCAAAGCGATGACCGATTCGCTATGAGTTGAAATAACAATGTCGGGTATGTCGGGTAGATGGACAGCTTAAAGCCCTTCGTACACAACGCGAGGCAAGTCTCCGATATCTTACGACTTTGGTATCCATTGACACGTGCCTGTCACTGACACTCAGATTCATCGTACGATTGTGGAATAACTCAGACTAGTTGTTGTTCTGTGATTTCGCCCGCGTACGACTCGAAAAGTTATCCCATAGAAACGAAAAACCGGAATAAACGGTTTCATGTGTTATTCGGGACAGCTAAATTCCACTCAGATTCCCTCAGCCGTTTTGACACGATTAAAACAGCCAACGGCTTCGTCCGTGTTTTTTTTGGGACAAACCCACTATTCCCAAACCACTGCAACTCCTGAGAGTCAGAATCAACAGAGGCAACCACCAGAAAAGCGCCGAGACAATGAAGCTCGACGTGTCCCGGAGAATGAATTTACCTGTCTTGGATCCTGCACGAAATTAATCAGAAAAGAATAGTGGAGGAGTAGGAATAGGTAGGTATATGTTTCCATTTCCCTCCACGCAAGCAGGAGACAGAAGAAAGCAAGGCCAATAGACACAAAGGGACATTACAACTGGGAGAAGCCCAGTTGCCTTGCACCACGGGTAAAAATGACTACTAATATTAATGGGTTCTAAATTGTGAGCTGCTATATTTGATTCCAATAATAGGTATGGCAAAATTCAAGTTCGTCCGTGTGTAACTCGACCAGCCAAACGAGTCAACCGATACCAACCGAGATGATAAGACGTATCCTATTGTGTAATCCAGCTGTCCATCTCACGATCCAGCCACCCCGGGAGACGCCCACGGCAGCGGACGTCTCGGGGCGAGTTCCGGCCACCGTAGGCGCGGGCATGCGGACGGCCAGTAATGGGCGACTCGCTATCTGATCATGGATCATGCTCAGGTCGACGGCGCGTTCTGTTCCACGCGCGCCTCAAAGCTGTCAGCAATATGACGGGGCCCCCCTTAGAGGGCCAAGCCTGCCGGGGCCGCGGACTATCGGGTAACCGTGATCCGGAACGTAGCGGGCTATTGAAGGACACCGTGGACTGCTAAATTTCATCCAAATTATTTCAGTAGTTTTTGTGTGAAAGATTAATAAAACCACATCCATCTGTACAAGTTTTCGTATTTATATTATTAGTTAGATTGGTGGAAAGCGGTCTTGATATTTCCTTAGGAACTATTTTAACAACCCTTGACCTTTTATTACTGTGAAAAGGTTAACATTTAACTAAAAACTTTTCATCTCGTTTGAATATTTTAGACTTTCTCAGAACTAGATTTTATGAGTACATAGTTATAGCTTTTAATCTAACTTTTGAAAAGGTATTTTTGACGACTTTATTTTGGGATTTCTTAACTTAGGAACATGTCAAAATTATACCATTCAAACATTGGCTGTCTCGTTGGTCCACCTGGACACACGTGTGTCCTGTATCTTGTGTCGAGTTGATGAATAACCCGAGTAGTCTCAAGCCAGTGATCGTATACTTTGTGGAATTTATTTCATCACCACTGCTCTCAAAACGGTGAAGGAAATTGGCATGTCCTAGAACCAAAAATCGAAAACATGTGACCTCTACCAACTCGCACTAGGCCCGTGTCCTCTCTAACAGAGAGGAGGCCTCTGTCCCAGCTCTAGCAATATTGTAGGTTAATGATCAACACCACAAAAAACCTACTTATGTAGACATAATTACTCATCTCCCTTCACAAATTGATGAAAACAAATGAGCGTGTGTTATTGTCACCCGCCTTGTTTTACAAACCGCGCTGGACCTCGTCCAAGTTCTTGGACAAACGATGTATCTTAAAGATATAATGTATGGGTTGAAGAAAGACATATTGTCTACTATCCTGATTATCAGTTAATCGCTGAAGTTGTGTTTAGTCGTGGATTTGTTAAGGATTAATTGATTAATAGCTTGCCAAAGCTTACAGTTTCAAAACTAAAATGTAGGAGACGATTTTCAATAATTAATATTATAACCTGTCTTTTTAAGTTGTTAAGATTATTTTTTGCACCCAAGCTGCGCTTGCCGGTGCGTGGTCTCCATTCTAAAACCTTACGGCCCCATCGGCCATCAGTTCTGCGTGCTATTTGTGTTCTGTCTACTGCCTTTCTTGTGTTGTGATCGCTGGGCTATGTCGGCTTTTTTTTTTTTTTTAGGGTGGCAAAATCATCAAATGAGTCCTCCCGCCCTACTGTCAGACTCTTACTGACTAAAATCCACCCGTGTTCCGTCGGATGCCCTTTACGTTCCGGGGCCACGGTATCCTGGATTAAGAAAAATCCGCGACCCCGGCGCGACGCGTGAAACACGACGCGCCACCGACCCGGGCTTGGTCCTTGGTCGGACGGCGAGCATACCCATTACTCACCGTCCGCAAGCCCGCTCCGCCGCTGTGCCCTCTGCTGTTCAGAGGGACACGCGTTGGAGCGTCCACCCGACAGGCTATTTGCATACGGGCAAAGAAACCCCTTAGGCACACAGTGCCTAAGGAGAGTTTTTGCCCGCATCCCAGGGCGCACCGGCCCGAAAAACTGGTCTTCCCCCCGGACGTATCCGAGAGGGAACTCCAGTCCACGGGCGCACGTGGAGGTTTCCTGTCTTAGCACCCCATATAACCTCAGACTGCAAAATATTTCCTTATTTTACCTACAGCGTACTTGAAGTAAAAAAAGCACCCCGGGCTATGTCGGCTACTAGATATTTTTTAGATAAACATTTTTGGCAAATTTTTCATTCAAAATTGTACCCCTATGTATGGCTTGGCTGTTTCGTTGCTTCAGAAACTAAATATTCGCATCACCTTCACGACGGTAGCGAAACGGCAAAGCCATACATTTTTACTGAAATGTAGAATCTGTGAAGTTAGGGTCGGTAGAGTTAGGCCGTGTAGATTCAGAAGTTTGGCTTAACATGAGATCTGATATCTTTTTCACAGGCCAAACATTATGTGGTCGTCTTGGCAACATTTTACATGAAATGTTTTTGGTGGGATTTCAGCTCTTTTTGTAAGTTGCTAGGCAGACTTCTTTTTTCTTTTTTTTTTAAGTATGTTTTTTTACGAAAGTTTAACAGTACTTATTAATAGGTTTTTAGTTACTGTTTAGTACACTGTCTACAGTACCGTATAAACTTTCATGTCCTAATTCATAAAATTGGTGAAAATCTCATTCAAACTTCCACCCCCCCCCCTAATTTTAGGGGATGGGGGGCGAAAGTTATAAGTATATGAATTTTTTTGTTGGTTGTATACTAAACTGAGGTCACATACCAAATTTCAGCTTTCTAGCACTTCAGGAAGTAGCCAAACATTTTGATGATCGTCAGTGTGTCAGTGACGAAATCGGTGTATTTTAGATATCAATAAAATCTAAAGTATTAGAGCTATACTATTGAGACTTTGTATGTTTAATTAGTGTATTATTGTCATCATATCATCATACATCGGAAACCAACTCTATGAGGGTTCAAAAAAACGACGAAACACTTCGAGAAAAGGTAGGTAGTGCCCTTGCGCTTCGCTTGGCTCGTCTTGGCGGGGCCACTACCGTGGCCCCAGATAAAAGGTTATGGTGCACAATACAGCGCTACGATCGTTTTGATAGTACTCACCACTGAATTCGTACAACGTATCTTGAATGCTTTTTACACGACTGCCCAATAAAAGGAGTGTTATGTTTTTATGATTCATGTATCTTCGTGAGTCTCTCTTTATAATCTAACAACTTGCACTGAATTCCCCATCACCGAATCACATGCGATGGCTCACCGCCATTCTCCCATAATTTTTAAACACCGATTCAATACGATTGGCCGCATTCCTCGCCGTGTCCAGATGCGATTCTATCTGTTATAATGCCCACAATAGATACAGTTAAAGCCCAGATATCAGTACTTTCGGCAGCTGATAGATATTGCGACTGGGTGTAATATTTGCGCCGCAAAACTCCTCTTGATTCTCACTGAGTCACTAAAAATATCATCGTGTCGATGATTCCATTTAATATTTAAGCGACCAAAACTCTGATCATGTTTGCCGCAGAACCGAAGAAAAGTGGAGTAGGAAGGTTCTCTAATAAAGAGCGCGTGTTGCTAAGCGTAGGGTGGGACGCCCCCCGGCAAGATGGACCGATGACCTGAAGAAGGTAGCTGGCAGTGGCTGGATGAAAAAAGGATCGTGCGCTGTGACGCTCCCTGGATGTCCAGTATGTCCAGCAGTGGACTGTAATAGGCTGAAATTAATGAGATGATAATGATGATGATTTAAGCTCAGCCATATTTACGGCATTGCTGGTGGCCTCAGACAGGTTCATAAAGTGCAGATGGAATTACACAAAGTGCAAGTGAGGAGGACGTGGGCCATCGTTTGTGTTGAGGCTCCGCAGTTGCACCCTTCTTCATCAGAGTACTCCCACCGGACCATGTTGTACTTGCAGCGACAAAGCTGGCTTCGCAATCGGTTTAAGGTCTTGCAAGTGGGCCGGTCGCCTACTGGAAGCTTTTCTGCCCAACGTAGTGATCCGATCATCGATACAACGAAGAAGAATAAAAAATATGATTACAAGCCGTGATAGGATTTCCCGTCAGGAATTCATTCATTTCATTCTTTAAGGCTGTTCTGACTCGGGTAGCGGGCCAAAGACTGCCGAGGTCGCGGGACCATCAAGTAACCGTGGACCCGGAACGTAAAGGGCTATTATAACGTAAAGGAGTCAAAGCCACGGTGTTTTTCAATAGTCCTTTACGTTCCGGGGTCACGGCCCCAAAACGCGTAGGATGACTGAAGGAACAGGGTCGACTGACAGTCCCTTCCGTTCTACTCAGGACGGACGTACTCATAAAAAACCGGCCAAGTGCGAGTTGGACTCGCGTGAAGAGGGTTCCGTACGATGTTACCTATCACGTTTTTTTTTAAATCTGACCCAAATTGGTACGCACAATATTGAGTGATTTACCATGTTATTTTAATATCATGGACTTCTTATAGGTTTTTCTATAATCTATAAGTAGAAAACTAATTTCTGTATTTTAAAAAAAAAATAGGTTCAGTATTTTCGGAGATAAGGGGGGGAATGGTCAAATTTCGTCTATTTTCTTGAATAACTTGGAAACTATTTATTTTAAAATTACAAAAAAAAATATTTAAGATTGTCTCAACAAGACCTTTCATTTGATATGTCACACGATGCAGTTTTCAATTATTTTTTTTAATTTTCCACTTCCCCCCCAAAAATTACCTCCCATATACAGATATGGACTTCTTATAGGTTATCCTATAATCTATAAGTAGAAAACTAATTCCTGTATTTTTTTTCAAAATTTTAGGTTCAGTAGTTTCGGAGATAAAGGGGGGGGGTATGGTCAAGCTTCGTCTATTTTTTTTGAATAACTTGGAAACCATTTATTTTAAAATTACAAAAAAAATACTTTTAAGTTTGTCTCAACAATACCTTTCATTTGATATTTCACACGATGCAGTTTTCAATTATTTTTTTTAATTTTCCGCTTCCCCCCCAAAAATTACCTCCCATATACAGATATGGACTTCTTATAGGTTATCCTATAATCTATAAGTAGAAAACTAATTCCTGTATTTTTTTCAAAATTTTAGGTTCAGTAGTTTCGGAGATAAAGGGGGGGAATGGTCAAGCTTCGTCTATTTTTTTTGAATAACTTGGAAACCATTTATTTTAAAATTACAAAAAAAATACTTTAAAGTTTGTCTCAACAATACCTTTCATTTGATATGTCACACGATGCAGTTTTCAAATATTTTTTTTTAGTTTTCCCCTTCCCCCCCCAAAAATTACCTCCCATATACAGATATGGACTTCTTATAGGTTATCCTATAATCTATAAGTAGAAAACTAATTCCTGTATTTTTTTCAAAATTTTAGGTTCAGTAGTTCCGGAGATAAGGGGGGGGGAATGGTCAAGCTTCGTCTATTTTTTTTGAATAACTTGGAATCCATTTATTTTAAAATTACAAAAAAAATACAAGTAAGTTTGTCTCAACAATACCTATCATTTGATATGTCACACGATGCAGTTTTCAATAATTCTTTTTTAATTTTCCCCTTCTCCCCCCCAAAAATTACCTCCCACATACAGATATGGACTTCTTATAGGTTATCCTGTAATCTATAAGTAGAAAAGTAATTTCTGTATTTTTTTCAAAATTTTAGGTTCAGTAGTTTCGGAGATAAGGGGGGGGGGAATGGTAAAATTTCGTCTATTTTCTTGAATAACTTGGAAACTATTTATTTTAAAATTACAATAAAAATATATTTAAGATTGTCTCAACAAGACCTTTCATTTGGTATGTAACACGATGCAGTTTTCAAATATATTTTTTTAATTTTCCCCTTCCCCCCCAAAAATTACCTCCTGTATACAGATATGGACTTCTTATAGGTTTTCCTCTAATCTATAAGTAGAAAACTAATTTCTGTATTTTTTTCAAAATTTCAGGTTCAGTAGTTTCGGAGATAAGGGGGGAGGGAGAATGGTCAAATTTCGTCTATTTTCTTGAATAACTTGGAAACTATTTATTTTAAAATTATAAAAAAAATACATTTAAGATTGTATCAACAAGACATTTCATATGATATGTCATACGATGCAGTTTTCAAAACTTTTTTTTTCATTTTCCCCTTCCCCCCCAAAAATTACCTCCCACATACAGATTTCATCCATTCACGTCACACCTCTGTGCTTGGGTCACAGGAATTGATATGTGTACCAAATTTCAACCCAATCGGTTTAGTAGATTCGGAGATAATTGACTGTAAGCGACAGACAGACGGACACACGAGTGATCCTATAAGGGTTCCGTTTTTGTATTCGGACGTACGGAACCCTAAAAAGCAGACTTTCACTAAACAAGCTCTGCACTAGTTAAATCGTCATCATCATCATCTTCATCATTTCAGCTTATTGCAGTCCACTGCTCGACATAGGCGCCACAGCACACGTTCTCCCGCATTTTTCAACCAGCCACTGACTGCCAGCTAACTTCTTCAGGTCATCGGTCCATCTTGATTGTATTCATAATTTATCATAATCATTAAATCTTCAAAAAAAACTTGGCTAAAATACAGCAGTCTCCAAACCCGAAAAAAATGAGTGAATTCATGAAACTGAGTCAACAATTAGAAGACGAATCATGATGAAGTACACACGCACAGAACACGGCTGTTGATATATTTACATAAATTAGCGGCTCGTGTGTTGTTACTGTGTGTACTGGCAGCGAGCCAGATAGCGGTGAGGACTGAGAGTAGCGGAGATGGTAGCGGGGCGGACATAGAAATATTTTTATGAGATTTTTGAGGTAAAAACAGCAACTAAATAATGACAACTGCGCGGGTAAATTTCCACGCTATATTCGTCAGTAATTTTCAAAATTGTTCTAAGAATTATTGAGTTTTCTCTGTCTCGAAAGCTCATGAAGCTGTTAGTCCTGGCTGTCATTTATAGATTCTGTCATCCAGTCTTGCCAAGGGGTATCATATTAGTCAGCTTTGGTTTGTGAAGGTCAGATAAACAGTGACTTGCTCATCAGTTTTACTCTTTCTTTTAAGATCTGATTTCAATCCATGCATAGCAATCAGCTTTCGCCGCATCATGCCTCTTTCATGTTTTTAAACGCACCACGATAATTCCTAGTAATTATTCTATGACACTAGGAATTTCTAGTGGTCTTTTATTAAAGAAAAGAAACTCGTATAGGACAACTTCTTATGCATCTGCCTGACCTTTCCCCAATTACATTGGGGTCAGCTTCCAGTCGAACTGAATGTACTTGCAAATCAGTATTTTACATAGAAAGATTGCTTCTCTCTTCTTCTTCTGTGGAGAGTGGTGACCTCCACAGAAGAAGAAGAGAGAAGCAAGCCCTGTAACTGGGTAATACGGTACCCCCTGATAAGACTGGTTGTTGAACTTTCCAGCTTCTGACTATATAGATAGCCGGGACAAAACTTGCTTTTAATGGTCACCAATCCATAGAACAACCTATGCAAACGCAGTTTCAGTCACCTACAGTTTTCTATGACTCCATGAAAATGCCATTGCTAAGATGCATTTTAAAACATCTTTAAGCTATTTTTAATTTTGACAATCGCTCCCGCCCTCGCTCCGCTCATCAATAAGGCCGCTACCCACCCTGCAACAAGATGGAAACTATCCCACAGTAACGCCTGTAGCGATTGAAACATTACCACGCGTCAGCACGCGAACCAAAAGTGATTCCAACTCGGCCGCGCTAGTTCTAACTCCGGGTGTATCAGGTTGTTTCTGCAGAGTTTGTGGCGGAGGTCGGACGAGATCAGGGTCAATGGCATCGGTGTGGAGGTCATAAGGGTCACACTTACGTCTTAAAGTTAACATTCAGTTGACTTGGAATTATCCCGGACTTTACATTTTTCATTTCATCAAAAAATTAGTTCGGCGAATTAGGCGTGTTGCAAATTGAATGATTTACTTTATTTTGAGAATGTAGACCTACCTTTACAGAATCTAAATTTGTCTATGGACCATGCTCCAACATAACTGTGAAAAAAAATGTTCTCTATGGCTTCTATGGTGAAACTGAAACCGGCTTTTTATTCCCTTTCGCCTAAAATCTATACATATAGTAAATCTGTAGAAGGGTCAATTCTGTACATTGAAAATATTGAAAAAATAAATAGCGGGGGGTGTTGCTGGATCGATACCAAACCCAAATATGTGATTAAAAAAATTTTTGTCTGTCTGTCTGTATGTGCAGGCATCATGTGAAAACTAACGGTTCGATTTCGATGAAACTTGGTATAATTATACCTTATTATCCTGGGCATAAAATAGGATACTTTTTATCCTGGAAAAATACGTAGAAAAAAAATCATATTTTTCAGTTTTATTCATAGACGTTGTTCTGTAGAACCGCGAACACACGTTGCATTACCCGCAGTGGATTCAGCGCCGTAACCTGTAGCGCCGAAAGTCGGATTTGGCTTGAACCGTTTGCGGCACACGCGGGCCACGCCTCCCCGACTCCTATATAAGGAGCCGCGTTCCGCGCCGCGCGATGCATATAAATTCTGAATTTTGATGCGAGCGGACGTGTCCAGTGTGGCGAGCGGTCGTCCGTGGAATTAATATTGTATGCGTGTCATTTTAAACCGTGCTTTTTGATTACTTTTTGATTACTGTTCCGATCAGTTATTTGTAAATACAAGGTCGGAATTATTATGAAAAAAATACTTACTACAGAACGCGAGCTCAACAGCAGTAGCTCAATAGAGGGATCTCCTTAATTATTATAGGCTTAGCCGTATTTGGGTCCAATAGATATTTATAAGATGTCATTGTCAGATTTACTCAAAATGGAGAAATAAACCATCCACGCGAAGACCGACATCCGCGCGGACGGAGTCGCGGGCGGAAGCTAGTATTATATAAAATAAGAAGAACCTTCATACCAAATACGACCGGTACCACAAAACCCGGCAAAGCGTGAAAGATTAACAAACTCACTTTCGCATTTAAAATATTAGTAAAGACTGGCAAAAGTAAAAATGAACAAGATGGCCTAAAGCTGTGCCTAAAGCTGCCACTTTAGGAGAATCATAAATAATAATAAATTTCCACAAAAACGTACAATGACAAGCAATTGACGGCACGAATAGCGCAGTTTCTGAGCGATTTAAGTATTCCCCTCAGTAGCTATTACTTTATCTAGGTAAAATGACCTAATCCCATTTCATCAACATAAAAATAAGAATAGTAATTTTTTAATTTACTGAGATGATTGCCCAGACCTTACGAAAGGTTTTCCATATACCTTATTACACGCTTTCCTTCACAACCAATATAAGCAGAAGCAAAGGTCCTCTTAATCAAGCACAATATAAAGAACCCTGCTGTAAACATCGTTTGTTCAATCTCACGGTACAAAGGAATGAACATACGGGCAATACGAATTTGTTCTGTTATCTTAAAGGGTTATCGGGGAAATAAAATTAGGGAAAAATTTCTATGGAATGCTTTTTCAAGGAAATAGAAAATAAATTAATGAAAATAGGATAAATGATTTAGTTCGTATTCCGTGAGACAAAAAATCTAGGCTTGGAAGCAGGACGATACGGAGTTACATCCCGGATTCCAGGATTCCATCCTGGATTCTTGTCTCTCGGAATTCAAACAAAGTAACGCCTGATTCTATAACTTACTTAAGACATGAGAACCACGTGAAAACGTCTGAGAAAATTTCAAAACAAGTTTGCAAGCAAGGAGATTAAACTTATATTGTGTTCCTGGCGAGAGCTATGTGTAAGGAAAAGAAAATTAGTCATTAGGTATGTGCGTCTACACAGAGCAAGCAGCTTCACGAGGCATTTGTCGCGCGAAGCAAATACCTCGCGAGGCTGCTTGCTCTGTGTGGACGCACCGACGCACCGACGATGCCCCAAGCTAGGAATTTCACCTGTGTCGTGAGTGCGCTTACAAACATAGATACGGTCTAGACAAACACCTAGATCTAGAACAACTAAGTAGCTGTAGGGCATATAGATATTTGTTCCGAACATGGATCGAACCCGCGACACACTGCAGCAGTCGATATAAGGATCTTAATTTATAGAAAAGTTGACAGTCTAAATTGTTACATTTCATCATTATTATCTGCCTGCCTTTTCCCAACTATTTTATGATCAGCTTCCAGTCTAACCGAATGCACCTGTGTACAAGTACAAAACGTGGAGCGACTGCCTGTTTTTGTGAATGAATTTTAAACGAAGTCATAGTTGGAAACTAGTGGAACGTAAGCCAATTAGCAGATGGATGAACATAATTATTTTATGAGATGCGATAACTACTAGCATCAACACGCCTAACGTTTTGGTCATAGCAATATTACATTTGAAGTGTTATTGCTATGATACTGCGTGTAGGTGCTAGGTTATGAGAGGTAAATTTTCTTCCATTAATTAATTCGTGTCAGGAAATATCCTTTTTCATTACTTGCCACTAGGCTTAAAACATGAAACTCTTCAAAATTTTAGTGTTATAGAGTTAGATAGATCAATTTATAGAAATTTCAACACACATTTGTCTACAAGTCTTACCAAAGAGGCAGTCGTTCCATGTAAAATACTGGTTTTTGGCATAGTTTGGGGTACATGCTACCTTGCTCCTAATACAATCGTGACACTGAGTTTGGTTGTTTATTTGTTCGCCTAAATCGCTGAACCGATTTCGATGAATTTGGTACAGAGATCGATGGGGGCCTGAAGCCGGTTATGGGCAACTTTTTGTAAGAATACTAATGGAGGCGAATGAAGTCACGTGAAAAAAAAAGTGTTAAAAAATATAATTTATTTATTTGTTTGCCAATTCTAATACAACCGACAATCTCTAATAAAATCCAAAAATAAAATGTAAACAATGTAAAAGTATTCATTTGAAACTAAAATGTCGTTCTCGTATGCATGTTAACTTCCGGACATGTAAAATGTATGAGTATTTAAATGTATGTATGGGAATCACATTTAATCGTCACGTGACTGTTTGACGAGCTGTCACTTGTCACGTGTGGTACCTTCAGTGACGAAGTAGGAGTAATGGCTTTGTTACTACCGGGGTACATCACAAAAAAATATACAGAAGAGTTACTTCCATCCCATCGAAATTCCAATGTTGAGAATTTTATTGATTTCTTGTTTGCGAGTAAAGGATTTACGACAGTTTTCAATATTCAATTTAGGGCTGATTTATCAATAGTCAGACAACTTTTATTTGAGGAATAAAAATAGCGATTTGACATATTTTCTATAGATAAGCTGTCAAACCGCCATCTTAATCAATAGAAAAAACTATTTCTTACTTTATCTCTGGTTTTGCCTTACTAGAGATACTTCTCTTCTTGTGCTACTCTTCTTGTTCTTCTTCTACTTGTCTTCAAGCTTCGTTAATTATCTAGATCCGTTATAAACCCCTCCGTATTTTACAACGCATATTAATCAGTGTTGATCTTGGCTGTCGTAAAATATTGAATGGTTGTTAGTCAGCAACCTTAAAGTCTGACAACCATTTCTTCAATTTCAACTTAGATACTAAGTTCAAGATGAAAACTATAACTCCAAGCTGTCATTTCATACTGATCCTTTTGTTTCAGGTCAACGGCATCGTGCTACACGGGAGGTGTCATCTCAATGCGTCTGCTATCATCAAGGGGCTGGTGGGACCTGTCTTCAAGATCATCTTGCTGAGGTAAGGTCCTGATGGGGGGGGTGCAAAGATATGTATTTGTGCTTATTGCTATTCTACCAATTCGCACTATGCGTTTCCAAACGTCTTTTTTATATCTCTGTTTGATCACTTCATAACGAATTCGATCCTGTACAGAATCGCCAAGCACAGCCCTTTCCATAGCTCGCTGAGCGACGTTAAATTTGTGAACCATCCGTATCGTGAGTGTCCACGTCTCGACTCCGTAAGTCATCACGGACTGTAGGTATCTACTGATCAAAGATTTGCCAAGCTTTTTGACAAGGGCATGCGGGCGCCAGTAATGGGCGACTCGCTGTCCGATCATGGACCAAGCCCGGCTCGACGGCGCGTTGTGTTCCACGCGCGTCTCAAGGAGTGTCAGCACAATGACGGGGGCCCCCTTAGAGGGCCAAAGACTGCCGGGATCGCGGGACTTACGAGCTACCGTGACATCGGAACGTAAAGGGCTATTGAAGGACACCGCGGATTTTAGTTAGTACAAGTCTGTCAGTCCCTCCTGCCCTGTCCTGGGTTATAGGACTCATTTGATGATTTTAACACGGCTAAAAAAAAAGCTTTTTGACAAGAGCTGTGTAAAAATTGACAGACCGAACCTTCTGTTTGGCTTCGGTTAAATGTTCGTCTTCGGCCAATGTGCCGAAGTTTCGCCGAAACCGATTGTTACCAGTGTCGGAATTGAACGAACTGTTACAAATGCGCGAGAACGCGATAGAAGATCCTACACAACATGTGGAAATCGACCTTCACACCAGAAATAAATTATTTATTTATACTTAACAATAATGTTATTCCGTGTATTTTTAGATTTCATTCATAGACATGACAATACAAACCATTAGGCACAGGTAACATCGTTATAGACATCGTTAAAAACGACTCAATGGTAGCTATTTATATCTCAATAGAGTTGCTATTAGTGATGTACCAACTAGGCGTTAAAGCCGGGAAATAGTTGGCAGAAAGCGCCGAACTTTTTTAATAGAAATAATATTTTGTTAATAATTGCTTATTTATAAATGACTAGCTTCCGCCCGCGACTCCGTCCGCGCGGATGTCGGTCTTCGCGTGGATGGTTTATTTCTCCATTTTGAGTAACTCTGACAATGACATCTTATAAATATCTATTGGACCCAAATACGGCTAAGCCTATAATAATTAAGGAGATCTATTGAGCTACTGCTGTTGAGCTCGCGTTCTGTAGTAAGTATTTTTTTCATAGTAATTCCGACCTTGTATTTACAAATAACTGATCGGAACAGTAATCAAAAAGGTCGCGCTGAAAAGCACGGTTTAAAATGACACGCATACAATATTAATTCCACGGACGACCGCTCGCCACACTGGACACGTCCGCTCGCATCAAAATTCAGAATTTATATGCATCGCGCGGCGCGGAACGCGGCTCGTTATATAGGAGTCGGGGAGGCGTAGCCCGCGTGTGCCGCAAACGGTTCAAGCCAAATCCGACTTTCGGCGCTACAGGTTACGGCGCTGAATCCGCTGCGGGTAATGCAACGTGTGATCGCGGTTCTACAGAACAACGTCTATGAATAAAACTGAAAAATAAGATTTTTTTTCTACGTATTTTTCCAGAATAAAAAGTATCCTATTTTATACCCAGGATAATAAGGTATAATTATACCAAGTTTCATTGAAATCGAACCGTTAGTTTTCATGTGATGCCTGCACATACAGACAGACAGACAGACAGACAGACAGACAAAAATTTTTTTAATCACATATTTGGGTTTGGTATCGATCCAGCAACACCCCCCGCTATTTATTTTTTCAATATTTTCAATGTACAGAATTGACCCTTCTACAGATTTATTATATGTATAGATTTCAGTACTTTATTTTCAGCCTCTTCTTTTTTCGACGATAAAATGGAGGGGTTATTGCTTGTTGGGCTTATTCACATTTTTGTGTATGACCTCACATAAATTTTTATAGCGTGCTCCGATCTCAAAAAATCTTTTAAGCTATTGCATAGCTTTTAACGCGGGCTCTGAGCGCGGCCCGGCGCGGCGACCGAATCAAAAAATTTCCAAAAACCTAAGGACAATACCTGACACCACGCATCGTCTAACATCGTTTCAGTTCGGGAGACTTCAGCAATCATAAAAATATCCGTCATAAAAACAATTTAGTTTTTCTTACTGATTCTAAACGGCCAGCTACAAAAGGAGTTTTCACAATGAAACCTAGGTACTTATAAAATTCTCCTACAACAAAGAAGTTCTTTATTACAGTAGTGCACCACAAAGATTTTAAATAAATTATATCCCACCAAAAACGGAGAAATGTTTTTGGTGGGCGACCACATAATGTTTAGCCTGTGAAAAAGATATCAGATTTCATGTTAAGTCAAACTTCTGAATCTACACGGCCTAACTCTACCTACCCTAATTTCACAAATTCTAAATATCAGGAAAAATGCATGGCTTCGCCGTTTCGCTACCGTCGTGAAGGTGATGCGGCCGTGTTTCAAGTTTCAATTTCAATCTATTAATGACATGACAATGTGAACTATCTGGTACATCGGAAACCAACTCTATGAGGGTTCAAAAAAAACGACGAAGCACTTCGAGAAAAGGTAGGTAGTGCCCTTGCGCTTCGCTTAGCTCATCTTGTCGGGGCCATTACCGTGGCCCCAGATTCTCGTTAAATATACGCGGTAGAAGATTTCATTCTTAAAAAAAAAAAATACGTGTGGCACTCGGGGACTGCCGCGGTAAAGCTATTGCATAGCATTTGTTATCAACTTATGCAATTATAATTATTTATTTATTATATTTACATATATTAACGTCAAGAAACGTTCTCCACCCTCTCCCTGTCCCTCAATAAAAGCATGCTTTCGTGCTAGTAATGAGCACGTCTGTCCGTACCTTTATGATTGCCGAAGTCTCCCGAACTGAAACGACGTTAGACGATGCGTGGTGTCAGGTATTTTTCTTAGGTTTTTTCGTTAGGATTTTCGCGCCGCGCCGCGCTCAGAGCCTGCGATCAAAGCAATGTGCAATAGCTTAAAAATGTTATGCAATAGATTCACCGCGGAAGTCTCCGAGTGCCATATGTATTTTTTTTTATCACTTGTAACAGCATAACTCAAAGTTGGTCCTATTTAAATTGGAAAGTAAAATTTCAGTTGTGAACTGGTCCTGTTGAAATTAAGAAAATGTTATGTAGTTCTGAAGACACTTTGATGTACTAGCAGAGGTAGCGGGACATACGTATACCGGCACAAAAGGGCTACCGAAGGACACTGTGGATTTTAGTCAGTACAAGTCTGACAGTCCCTCCCGCCCTGCCCGGGCTGGGAGGACTCATTTGATGATTTTACCATGAAAAAAAAATGTACTAGCAGAGGTTTGGTGGCCTACGATGACGTCTTAAAAGCGAGAGAAATTTCAATGTGGGAACGAGATGGCGCTAGACGACTTACGTATAGCTCCCACAGTGGAATCACTGGAGACGAAGTGACGAATAGTCGGTCACAATCAGCCCGTCACTAGTATCAATGTAAAGAAGAAACTCTAGGTGACAAAGGTTTTAGAGCCTTCAGCTGTATTTCTATATTTTATTGTTGTTTATTTGCCCTGTCTATTTTCGTCTGTCTAGTAATAATACATATTATGTGAAAACCTTGGCATTTTCTTGTGTACCTATGTACTCGTATTTGTGATTTTTTTTTTGTAACTTTGAGTGGAAATTAATGTGATAGATTATAATCAAGTCTTGGGTTTTTGGCCACAACTGCTGAATATCTGTTAAACTTTGTTACTCTGTTAAACGATAAAATAACCCCAACCCATCACAAAATAGCAGATAATCTTGAAACGGATGAAGAAGTCTTGACAAAACATGTATAAGAGCCATTTCTGGAAAACCTGCTATCAAATTGAAAAATCGAATTCAAATCGTTTCACCAGTTTAAGAGATTCAGTGCCACAGATAGACACACAGTGGTCAAAGATATTACACCCCTCTCTCTACGTTGGTATTATTCGCAATAATAATGAAAGCAATCTTTCACATAGTAAAACTGACAATGAAATCTGTATAACAGTTGTCAGATAAGACGGTGAAGAATCGTTTGTTTCGTATATTATTTATATTCTAAGTCTCAAGATATAAACACAGACTTAAGTGAAGTATTTCAATGATTTATACGAGGATAAAACGTGGTTTAACATTATTAATATCGTTGAAATACAGGGTGTAAGAGACATCGACGCACAAACGGATACCATGGGTCCAGGACATGATTCTGGACCCCCCCGTGTTAGAATTTTTCGTCGGTTATTTTTATTTTTTAATGTTTGTTTTTTTTTTATAGTGAGCCGCGCTTAAAGTACTACAGGTACTGTGGTACTGGACACAGTATTTAGGTATACGATGACCTTTCATTACAAACATCTAAGAACACACCATTTCTATAGTTTTATTTACATTGCTACTTTTAGTGAAAGTAGTGAATTAATTACTTTTTTATTAAAAATCTCATTGGGTTAGGTAAGAATAATAATTATGAACAGTCTGAAGTAAAAAAAAAATCCAATTTTTTTTTTAATTTTGAAAGTTAGGAAAAATCTGACGAAAAATTCCAACACGGGGGTGTCCAGAATCATGTCCTGGACCCATGGTATCCGTTTGTGCGTCGATGTCTCTTACACCCTGTATAGGAGGAATTTAGAATCTTGTCTTTGAGTAATAACATCAGCACGGGTCAGTCGAAGGTGAAGCAGGTGCACAAAAAAATAAATTCTTTTATTGTGCGCACAGCTAAGGAGTGGAATTCCCTGCCGTGGTCTGTATTTCCCGACAGCTATAACCTTGGGGTTTCCAAGTCAACAGCGAATATGTTACTTCTAGGCAAGGGTTTTCACAGTCGACCACATCTTCGATTTTGCCATTAGCACCGTACTTTCGTCTTTTGGTTTTTGACAAATCCAAAGTGCCTTTAAAGCCTCCTGCAGACACGCGCGATTAATCGCGCTGCGACAACGAGCCAAGCTAATTTCCTCTCTAAAAATACTGCGAATGGACCGCGACATGTCGCCCCGCGCGATTAATCGCGTGTGTCTGCAGGAGGCTTAAGGCTTAACTGGTATATAACGTAGGGACGTAGAACGATGGATTGATGATCAGAAAAGCAGCGGTGATGTGTCCAATACAATATATAAAATGTGCTATATTGTGGGGAATGTACTATAAAGGGCACATTAAACTGACAAAGGATGCCCTAACCGTCCTTTCCAAAGATATAACATTACTAGAAGTTCTCATTTCTGCTTGTTATCTCTGAAAGGTTAGGGTATACCTAATAGTACACCTACATTTCGCTAGTTATGTTTAAGAACTGTGTCCATCAACCGGGCACTACTTCGGACTTTCTAGCTGCTGCTAAGAGATTTTTTTTTGAAAATACCAATAACACTTTGCTCCTTGGTAGTCGAACTTATGATCTCTTGCTCAGCAGTCGCGTTTGCGACCACTAGACTAACGAGACAGGTGTTGCTGGGGACTTTAGCCTCTCCATCTCAGCTAAAACACTTAGAAAATTCTGGCACTTTGGGGGTCTGTCTCATGTATAGACGTTCAAGAATTGCTGATTTTGAATTAGCCTATTCTAACACATAGCTAGGCATTTGATTTTGTGGATCATCATGGTAGCTAATTGGCGTCCACTGTTGAACATAAGCCTCCCCCAAATAGCATCAGCCATCCCGGTCTAGGGCAGTCCGTATCCATCCACTGCCAGCCACCTTCTTCAAATCACCAATCCATCGTGATGATCGTGCTATAGTTTTCCATACTACGTTTGCCCTTACACACAATTTTGATGGCTTTAGTTCCCTAGCGAATAACTTCATTGCAAAAACTACCCTGCAGAGAAACCCCGTGCATTTGTGGACCAGTCCTTAACTGTCCACATATCGTCTCCGAAAGTCATTATGGGTAGGATGCACTAGTTATACACCATGGTCTTATAGAGATTGTGATATTCAGGATTTAAAGATGTCACGATTTAGTTGATGTAGGGTAAAACTAGGGGGATTTTATTCAGTACAAGTCTGACAGTCCCTCCCGCCCTGCCCTGGGTGGGAGGACTCATTTGAAAATTTTACAAATGAGTCCTCCCGCACAGCGTGGCCGAGCAATGGCAATACTAGAATAAATAATGGGGCGTTTTGTCAACTAGGGCGTATTATCTAGTTTTACCTTAATGCACTTAACTTTACATCCTATGTCCCTTCTAGCACAATTACATGCGTGACAAAACGATTCATTTTTTTATTATCCGGCTGGCCCAATTCCAGTCATCTTCAGACCCTAACTGTTGCCATTTGATGGCTCTATTTATCTTCATCCCTCTTGCGCACCGGAGGGATAACAGACGTGTGAAGTTGGGGTCGAATCAAAGTCGATTTAGGATGACTGTGGATGTAATGGGGTGGCAAACATGCTGGTGGGAATAATTGAGAACTGCCGGGAGGCTCCTGTAGATGCTAACGTCACCAATGAATTTTATGTTCAGTTTCGTTCTGGGGGTCCAAAAGGCTACTTTATCAAAATTTTAATTTAAGTTGACAGAATGATAACCACTTTTGTTGTTTTTTCTCGGAATCAAGAATGGAACTTATTACATGTGACTATATGTTCCTGAACACATAGGTACCTGAATCTCTTCAAAGTTAGAGTGATCAGAATTCTTATGGGTTTCTTTCGGTGTCCTTCAATAGCCATTTACGTTCTGGGGTCACGATTACCTGATAAGACAGTCCCGCGACCCCAGACTTCTTAGGGGTAAGCTCACACAATTGAAGTTTTCTTTTTGTGTTTATATCGATTCTAACCTAGACTAGAACTAAACTACTACTTCTGACTAGGTCAAGAGCAAACCCATTTCAAATAAATAACAAAAAAAAATACATGTGGCACTCGGAGACTGCCGCGGTGAAGCTATTGCATAACATTTTTTTTTTAAGAAAACAATCGCCTACCGCGTATATGTAACGAGAATATAATTTATTTAAAATGTTTGTGGTGCACTATTGCAATAAAGAACTGCTTTGTTGTAGGAGAATTTTATAAGTAGGTTTCATTATGAAAACTCCTTTTGTAGCTGGCTGTTTAGAATCAGTAAGAAAAAGTAAATTGTCTTTATGACGGATATTTTTACGATTGCCGACGTCTCCCGAATTAAAACGACGTTAGACGATGCGTGGTGTCAGGTATTTTCCTTACGTTTTTTCGGTAGGTTTTTGGGAATTCGGCCGCCGCGCCGCGCCGCACTCAGAGCCCGCGATAAAAGCTATGCAATAGCTTAAAAACAGGATTTTTCCGGGATGAAAGGTACCCCATGTCTATCTCTGTACACCTGACAACGTTAGTTTATGCAAAATTTCAGGATGAAGTGAACACTGAACGGACTTCAGTGGTTTTGACCTGAACAGGTAACAAACAAACCACTTTCCAATTAATTCATAATATTTAGTTAGGAAGTGAGAATAACTTGCAAGGCGGCTTCACCAAAATTCAGAAACTTTATTCTTGGGGGATTTTGATTTGTACAGGAAGGGTTATCTACCTGCGGCTTTGAATTTGCCCTACCCCATTCCGCCTCTTCAAGTACTATACACAAAACATAATCTGTAACCGTCTCCATGGCTCTAACTATCTCTATTCTAAAATTCATTAAAATATCCTCAGCGATTTAGGCGTCAAAGCTAAACAAACTTTTGCAATTTAGGTAATATTAGTAAGGATAGAGAAAATTAAATGAATGATCTAATAAATAAATCCGTTTTCTTTTCCTAGTAAAAATATTTAACAGTTTTCTTATGAATTGTTTTTGTTCAATTCTTCAAAGTAAGGAAGTGTTACTGGCAGCCCACTCCAGTCCAATCGCATTGATTTTCCAACGCCCACAAGTTTCAATGAATCGCTACTTTGCCAGCTGAAACCATCTGGCGGTTATTATAAATATCAATCGTTGGAAAGTAAAAATACCTATCGTCGTTAAAAATAATTTTATGAATTGGCAAAGGTAGATCAAGCTGTAAGATATACGTTCAAGCTATACTCTTGTTGCGAGAGCAGTTAAGGATTTATTTTAAGTAGCCCCAATACTTGGGCTGATGATTATCAAACACCAGAAACGATCTTCGCAATAGTTAGAAACAATATTTCAGACAAAAGGAACCACATCAAAATCAGTTCATTCGTTTAGGAGCTAAATGAAAACACGGATACGTCTAGACAAACAGTACACCTCTCTGCGTCAAGAGAAAACAAATTCAAGAATCTGTTTAGAACGTCATGCCATAAGTAACCACGATGCGACTTATGAAATGAAGGAAATTAAACGCGTGCGTCTCTTGTCGAAAGTCGTGTCGCCTGAGGCCATGTATGCCGAGCAGGACCTAATGCAGCCGTCGAACCAGATGCAGTTGATTAACAGTATTTTAATGGAGCGACTGCCTATCGGACCTTCACAACCCAGTAACTGGGTAACACGATACCCCATGATAAGACTGGTTGTTAGACTTAAGAGCTTCTGACTAATAGTAACGACTGTCAAAGAGTTACAAATGACAGCTGGGATCGACGGCTTTACGTGCTTTCTGAGGCACGGAGGAAACTCGCTATGACAGATGGTCACCCATCCACAGACAAACCTCTGCAAGCGCGGCAATGTTGGCGGAGAATGTAGAATGCGGTGTACAGTTCATATAATTACTTTAATTACTTAGAGAACAACATTCATAATAAATTAATTATAGTCTTAAAAGTAAAATATTTACAAAGATAACTAGGATCAGCATTGCCATCCAACGTGGCAATGCTGCCAGCGTTCTGGGCACTTTCCCCATTGACAGCGATGTGGATGAGTTTTTTGACGCCCTATAATTGTTTTTTTTTTATTATTATTATTTTAGTTTTAGTTTAGTTATCTTTGTAAATATTTTACAGTTCATACATACTCTTTGAAAGAGGAGGTGTCTCAGATCAGTGTCTTGAGGGCTTTCAGCCCGAGAGATTTTATTATCTTACAGAGAGTTTAATTTCAAGATGCAGAAATTCCAGCTTTTTCTGGCTCGCTTTGCTTCTGGGGTAGATTGTGAGAAATAATTGTCCATTCTTCTCCATAGAGATCTACGCATTGGAATGGGCACCTACGGTACTCTCAGTTATTATGTCTTGTGACTGGGACTGTAGCACCATATCTATTTTTGAACTGTTTTTAAGCTATTGTATAGCTTTTATCGCGGGCTCTGAGCGCGACGCGGCGACCGAATCAAGAAATTCCCAAAAACCTACCAAAAAACCTAACGAAAATACCTGACACCACGCATCGTCTAACGTCGTTTCAGTTCAGGAGACTACGGCACTCATAAAGGTACGGACAGACGTGCTCATTACTAGCACGAAAGCATGCTTTTATTTTACGAGAGGGAGAGGGAGAGGGAGAGGGACAGGGAGAGGGAGGAGGGGGAGAACGTTTCTTGATTTTAATTTTATTTCTCCTTACTCCATAGATGTCGCTGGTTTTCTGTTTCGTTAGACATTCGGTCTCGGTTACGGCTGACTCCGCTTCTTAACTCTGTTTCCCTGTCCGTATTTTTTTCTAATTATATTTTGCAAGACCTTTTACACACAGAAACTAATTGAAGCGGGGTTTAAATTGAATGCAAATAAAGTGTTAAAAGCAGAGCTCAGTTTTTAATTTGTCGCTTCGTCGCAGTGGCCAGGTAGCCTTACCGTGTTGAGGCAGCGAATAACTCATGATATCAAGTACATTCACCCTTGCCTTAAGATCGTTGGCTCGGTTTAGTAAGCAAAAAACGCTTCGTAACTGATAATGAAAAAAATAATGACGATACTTTAATTTTTACGGAGTTCTTGTATCTTACTGCTCGAAATTATGACTCGTAAATGTTTTACGTTACGATGGTCAATATACATTATGTATCATCATCATCATCTCAGCCATAGGACGTCCACTGCTGAACATAGGCCTCCCCTTTAGATCTCCACATATAGCGGTTGGAAGCGACCTGCATCCAGCGTCTTCCGGCGACCTTTATAAGGTCGTCTGTCCATCTTGTTGGTGGACGGCCTACGCTGCGCTTGCTAGTCCGCGGTCTCCACTTTAGCACTTTTCGACCCCATCGGCCATCTGCTCTGCGAGCAATATAGCCTGCCCATTGCCACTTCAGCTTGCTAATCCGGTGGGATATATCGGTGACTTTAGTTCGTCTACGGATCTCCTCATTTCGGATTCGATCACGTAGAAAACCGCCGAGCATAGCCCTCTCCATAGCTCGCTGAGCGACTTTGAGCTTTGAGATGAGGCCGATAGTGAAAGACATTATGTATGAAAGAGCTAATTTCATATAGGTCAGTATTATCCCTAATATTTCTTGGATTTCAGGACATTTATCTTATCACGAGATTTGACGTTTATGTAACGTAAACTATACGGGGACTTTGACGTTAATTTGATGGATACAATTAGTTTCCTCGTTCGTCCACTGCAGGCGCTTTTTCATTTTCCGTAAAATACGGAGAAATCTTGTGCTAAGACCTCCACTTTATTTTATCTACTGTTAGGCCGGAAACGCACAGGCCAGTGGCTTGCTTAGCGCCTAGAGCCTAGCGAGTCACCTTAGTATAACGAACGTTTGAAAATGTTCGTGAACGGCAGCATTGCGCGCTTGACACCTAGCTAGTCGTCAAGTGCCGTTCACGAACATTTTCGATTGTTCGTGACTCGCTAGGCTCTAGGCGCTAAGCAAGCCACCGGCCTGTGCGTTTCTGGCCTTAGCCTGTGTCACCCTACTAGGTACTGGGCAAGATTTTCCAAATTGATCCAAAGCCGCTGCTAGTGTGAAAAGAAAAGAAAAAAAAGAGATTTATTGACACTCATATATATTTTTAGCGTGGTAAAATCGTCAAATGAGTCCTCCCGCCCTGCCCGGGGGGGACTGTCAGACTTGTATGACTAAAATCCACGGTGTCCTTCAATAGCCCTTTACGTTCCGAGGTCACGGTAATGAGATAAGTCCCGTGACCGGGACCGGGCTGTGGCCCTCTAGAGTCCCCGTCATCATGCTGACGCTCTTTGAGGCGCGCGTGGAACACAACGCGCCGTCGACCCGGGCATGGTCCATGGTCGGACAGCGAGTTGCTCTTTACTCGCCGCCCGCATGCCCGCGCTTACGGTGGCCGGAGATCGTCTGCCGACGGCGTCTACCACTGCGGCTAGGGTGGAGGGGGGACGTTATCCTCTCCCTCACGTGGCCCGCCTCCTCCTTCGCAAGCATGACTGCTTTCCAGAAGGAGGCGACCGCTTCCCACTCCGTCTCGCCCCGCAGCATGACCTCGACCAATGCCGGGTGCGAGAGGTCTCAGCCTATCGCCGCCGTGAGGACACGGCGGTGCTCTGCCCAAGCGGGGCAGTCCTGCACCGTATGCTCCACCGTGTCCTCAGGGCGATCCTCGCAGTGGTGACACCTAGGCGTTTCTTCCTTCCTCATCAGACACAGGTACCTCCCGAAACTTCTGTGTCCGGTGAGGACCTGCGTCATGCGGTAGGTGAGGACGCCGTGACTCCTATCCAGCCACTCCTCAAAGAGAGGTCTTACCGCCGTGATTGCAGCGTGCCCGGACACTCATAATATTAAGAAAAACAACAAAGGAAACAAAATTACATAATTATTGAAAAAGTACAAAGAAAACAAAAAAACAATATAGTCCTATGCGAGCCCAAAAGGATCCTATCTCTGCATGTCATTGTGCTGTGGCATTTTTAAAATTGTCACAGCGCTGGTTTTCTGATAGGGCCCAAAGTGATGTCAGTGTGGAGCAATGATCTTCAAAACAATGATCATCTATTTATAATAGTTTTTTCTTTCAACAAAACAGGGATGTACTAAAGAAAGTACTTTTTATGGACGGGGCGGTCTTTTTAGGGTTCGGTAGATGTACCTACTCAAAGGGTAAAACGAGACCCTATATCAGTTTTTAAATTGCAAGGCAGTCGAACGTTCCAATGTTTTTCTTCAAAAATCAATATTGATTATAATTCAAACTAATGTGTTCATTTTATTTACAGGCGAAAGTCTGCGCTAGAAGACGTAGCCGTCAAACCACTAACTCCTGCGCAGTTCCCCGTCGCCTTAGAAGAAGAGGTGAGTCTTTTATTTTTTCAAAATAAAACTAAAGAAGTATTTGATAAAGGTCAAACTGGATTTTCAAATGTAGCCATGATGTAACGCATAAACACGGATATAAGAAAGAAATAAGTTCTCACCTATAGGTATTTTGTGGTCAATGTGGTCCTTTATTCTTTATAATTATTATGATCACAGCATCATCGGTACCTATCTAAACTTTAATTTATTTACCTACACAAAAGAAAATTAAACTCAAATGGATTTCTTATTTCAAATCAGAACTTTTTACACCACTTACAAAACTAACCTAAGATAATTGCGCCACAATCGTAAGAGCGTCTATCCGTTTATTTCATCTAGTCTCCGAAACGGCTGGACCAAACTTGATGGGAGTTTCACAGGCTGAGCTGATGACATATCGAGTTATTTACTTTTATTTTACAAGATAATCGCAAAGGTTTACCATAGCGTTATTTATCGTCGCCGGTAAACATCAGATAGATATATTGTTTTATATCAGTCAGTTAACGATTTTCCTGCCTTTGTCACCCCGTACTGAGTCTGTAACTGATTACAAACGACGCACTCACATTGTACTGAGGTCTACATAATGATATGTTACAGTAATTAATTGAATGTAACATCTTGCCTCTTTTCTGAGAAGGGTTGGGCAGAGATGTATAGAGGACCCACATTTCGTTGGCAATTACACACTCGCGACCAAGGTATGGAATCAATAGGTATTACTCTGATTCCGCGCGATCTTGAGTATTGAATAAATAGTTAAGAATAATAAAACCGGCCAAGTGCGAGTTGGACTCGCCCATGAAGGGTTCCGTAGTAGCAAGCATAGATTAGGGATATAATTATATTTAGATTAGTAAGTAATAATATACACAAACAATAACAAACAATAAAAATAACTTTGTTTTTCATAGTGTTTGTATGAATGGCAAAGTTATATTTGCGGTTTATGAAAATGTACTATATCTCAAAAACTGCTAACTGTATCTCATCCAAACCAACTTTCGTTGGAAGTTTTTGTTGAGGTCTACATTATATATTTCTTTTAGTTTTATCATTCTCTTATTTTAGAAGATACAGGGGGGGGGGGACACACATTTTACCACTTTGGAAGTGTCTCTCGCGCAAACTGTTCAGTTTAGAAAAAAATGATATTAGTAACCTCAATATCATTTTTCAAGACCTATATGGATAGGTCTTGAAAAATGATATTGAGGTTACTAATATCATTTTTTCGCCTGACCCATACGTGTGGGGTATCTATGGAGATACCCCACACGTATGGGTCAGGCGAAAAATTTTTTTTTTAGTTTCAATTCCAAGTATGGGGGGTACCCCCAAAATTTGTTTTGTTTTTATTTTTGTGTGAAAATCCTAATGCGGTTCACATAATACATCTACTTACCAAGTTTCAATAGGATAGCTCTCATACTTTCGAAGAAAAGTGGCTGTGACATACGGACGGACAGACAGACAGACAGACAGATATGACGAATCTATAAGGGTTCAGTTTTTGCCATTTGGCTACGGAACCCTAAAAATGGCACCAATGTACAAGGATCACAACTTATTTAAATATCTTATGTCATGTACCTACAATTTATGCAAATAAAACTTTCTTTCTTTCTTTCTTTACCATTTTAAAATTTTAACAGTTAACTTTAAATTGATACCAAATTCATTCAAATCACTCCATTATTTAAGGAGCTATCTCGAGTCAATTCCAAGTAAGTGATTCCGTACTTGCGAGTGTAGTATCATGTTATAATTAACGATATAGCTATCGACTGATGAAGAAAAGAGACTACAAGAAAAAAAAAACAAGAATTAAATATTGAATGTAGAAAATGTTTTTTCATCATCATCATCATAAGCCGGAATACGTCCACTGATGAACATAGGCCTCCCCCTTAGACCGCCACGCCGAACGACAATTCGCCACTTACATCCATCGGTTGCCCGCGATCCATCGGTTGGTCGTCGGTCCACCTAGTGGGAGGCCTACCTACGCTGCGTCTTCCGGTCCGTGGTCGCCACTCGAGAACTTTCTTCCCCATCGGTTGTCAGTTCTACGAGCGATGTGGCCTGCCCATTGCCACTTCGACTTTCAAATTTTATGAGCTATGTCGGTGACTCTGGTTCTTCGCCGAATATCCATGTTCCGGATTTTATCCCGCAAAGAAACTCCGAGCATAGCTCTTTCCATCGCTCGTTGAGTGACTCTTAGTCTCTCTAAAAGGCCAGCAGTTAGAGACCACGTTTCAGAGCCAATGTCATCACTGGCAATACACACTGGTTAAACACCAATTTTTTTTTTGCATAGGCGAAAATTTCTTGTACATTACTCACAAAAGTCGAGGCCTTAGGCCTATTAGAAAATACGGCCCTGTCTACCTATAGCCCATCAATTTTATATTTTTGGTGACTTAAAGACTATTATTCGGCTCTATTGTCAAGGGTTTGATTCTCTATATGACTATTTTGTTCCGGGTCTAGTTGTTAGTTTATGTTTGCAAACGCACGCATGACACAAGAGAAATTGGTGTGGAAAAAATATTTAATTTATAAAACTTATCCTGGGATCGAATCTAGACCCCAATCTACAGCGTTAAGGTCTGCGCTCACCAAACAAAGAAGTCAGTCCTTTTACATAGATATTTTATAGTTCCACTTCTAACTTGGCTTAAACACATAAAATCCTTAAGAAGCACGATGACTACATTGCAGTCACAATACATGGTCGTATTTACCTACCTTACATTGTTCTACAGATAGCAAGATAAGAGAGAGATATATAACTATTCTCCTTGTATGAAAATACTAACTCTTACTACCGAATTCGCTCGCATGTTAATCAAAAATATTCCACACTAGCTTTTGCCCGCGGCTTGGCTCGTGTTAAGCCTCCTGCAGACACACGCGATTAATCGCGCTGCGACAACGAGCCAAGCTAATTTCCACTCTAAAAATACTGCGAATGGACCGCGATATGTCGCCCCGCGCGATTAATCGCGTGTGTCTGCAGGAGGCTTTAAGAAGTATTATTATTAATTAGGTATAGTTTTTGCGGCTTTACTTTTGTTTTACGTGTGTAAAAAATTAGGGCCTTTAATTTCAGTTCAATCAGTCGAAAATCTAAGAAGATTCATACGAACTTTCATCACCTATTTTATCCCCTTATAGGGGTGGAATTTAACAAAATCCTTTCTTAGGGGATGCCTACGTCATAGTAGCTTTATGCATGCCAAATTTCATCCCG
Source organism: Agrotis exclamationis (assembly GCA_950005045.1). Taxonomy (NCBI): domain Eukaryota; kingdom Metazoa; phylum Arthropoda; class Insecta; order Lepidoptera; family Noctuidae; genus Agrotis; species Agrotis exclamationis. The sequence continues at coordinate 794,903 of OX465440.1, read as the reverse complement.
ATCCGTCCAGTGGTTTGGGCTGTGCGTTGATAGATCACTATATCAGTCACCTTTGAGTTTTATATATATTTACATGTTATGCCAGAAATGTTTTTGAGCCAAAAATCGAGATATATCCAGTGGTTCTGACATGATTGAATAGCAAACATCCATCTATCCATTTATCTAATGAGTAGAGATTGAGAAGGATAAGAATAATGATGATAGCCAGAGAGCCACGCTGGTGTTATGGTCGCAAGAACAACTGCATTTGATTACCGGTTCGCTTCCTAGGTAAAATTTTATTGTGATTTTTGGGTGAGACTCTGGAGAGTTATTTTTTGAATATTTACGTATACATAGGTGAAAAAGGCTAGGCAGAATGATTTTTCAAATATTAATAACCACCAGATTTGGAGTTTCAACAATTCGATGAAACAAAATAAGGTTTACCGGCAGTGGCGGATTTGCAGTCCTAGCCGCTCTAGGCCCCACACCACGTGCCACCCCTTTCTCAGCAACCATCATACAGACTTAATTTTAATGGCTTAATTATTTGTATTTACTTTATTAACCACTTTAAACCGATTCCGAAAATTGGTTAAAATTAACTGAAAGCTGCTAGTTTTATAATATTTTCTGATATGAGGTTTTATTGGACATTTAACAAAAACATGTAAAATGGGATAGGGTTTTTTTAACTTTAGTTAAACTAAATTTACGAACTATTTTATACGTACGAAATTATTTATACTTTAATACGCAATAGTGATTTAGGAAAATAAGGTATACCCGACCGCGAGCCTTTAATAATTATGTTAAGATATTTGATTTTTTTGGATATTTGAGCATTTGAATTATTTCTGACACGATTTGCCGCCCCTAATATTTTGCGACCTAGGCTCGGGCCTACTGGGCCTTGTGGCAAATCCGCCACTTTTTACCGGGCTGTAGACAAATACTGGTTACGCTGCGTAGAAAGAACGGTTAGGTCTTTTATCTATAACTTCATGTCATTGAACGACTAATCTGATTGGTTGTGGATGGTCCTATCCTCTATCCTATTCCCGCACATATCTTCTCGCTTTAGTACGAGAGAGACCGCTTAAAAAGCGGCCGCAGTTGAAACTCGTGGCCAATCGGTTACTCACAACGCGCACCTCACGTCAGAGCGCTCCAGTTGCCTGCACTCGACAGCCGCTCCTCAGCCGCGAGGACGTCCCCGGAGAATTAAGGTATTGTGCAATCCTTCCTATATTTCGATCTGCATTCTGTCTTGTGTTCCCGGCAGAACGTAATTTCCATGTCTTTCGTTCACAGCCAATTAGCAATTAGAAAAATTTAGCATAACCCGCGCTTCCATTTGGTCCTAACGAGCCTGGATAGTTATTGAAATCAGTGATAACCATTCGCCATTCGTAGTCGAAAAAAATACTCGTATTCTAATTAGTTTTGTACCAAACACTTGTCTCGCCGACAGGTGTGGGTATATAGTTAAATTCTCGGTAAAACCGTTGTATATTCGTAACACCAGCTAGTAATCGTTACTATAACTGGTTATTTCGCTTAATCCCGCATTATTTTAAAATATTACCGTTGAATTACCGCTTCGCGCTCAATCACCGACGCATTATTGTAAAAATAAATACCCACTTAGGTAAATTATTCGCTCACATCGCTTTCACAACGTATTTCGCGTGTTACATATTTATTTAATTATCGTTATTAGAAGGTTGCTAGATGGCGCCTACAGATATTACTCTTAAACGATTGTTAGGAAAAAGAGATCGAATATTTTCTCGTATGCAACGTATTTGCGATAAATTGAAAAATATTGATTCGGAGGAATTCGATAAAGAATCGTTCTTGTGTGACTGTGAAACAATAGATTCGTTGCGTACTGATTTTGAATGTGCGCTGGACGATATAATCGCTCATGAACTTAAATTAAATCCTGATTATGTCGTCGACTATCAGGCACTTTCTTCATTCGAAGATTTACTGGGTAGGGTGAAGCGGGCAGAGAAGAAATTGCAGGTTCAGGCACCTAGTGAATGTAAGAAATCTCCTCGCTTGCCCCCGATTGAAATACCCGAATTTAATGGGGATATTAAAAATTGGCCGCTGTTCATCGCCAGTTTTCGAAATGCCGTGCATAATAATAGTTCGCTAACAGCATGCGAGAAATTATATTATTTAATTGGAAAATTAACAGGCAAAGCTCGTTCGATATGTGCAGGAATTACTCCGTCAGCTGATAATTACCCTCTTATATTCGATTCACTTTGTGAAAGGTATGAAGATAAACGGCAATCGGCAACTTCATATCTAGACCAATTATTTGAATTTAAATCTATTTCGTCAGGTTCGCCGGCTACTTTAGAATCATTTCTCGATAAATTCGCAACGTCGGTAGCCGGGTTTAAAAACATAAAGGTCCATGACCACGCTGATTTTATTTTATTGCATATCGCTCTTAAAAAACTCGACATAGACACTGTACGGGCATTCGAATCTAATCATCAATTAAAATCAAGTAGTTCCGAAATTCCATCTTTTAGTGAATTAGTTGAGTTTGTTCGTGAGCATATAAAGGTGTTAGAACGAACTTCGTCAACGGTCTCTAACAATAAATCACCTGCAAATCGCAAACATACTAATGCATACACCTGTATAGCTGAGAACGAACCTACCGCGTGTGTTTTGTGTAAGGAGAAACATGATCACGTATATAAGTGTAAAGTATTTAATAGTTATAAACCCGATCAGAGATTTAAGTTTGTGAAATCAAACAATTTATGCATTAATTGCTTAAGTCCAAAACATCGTGTGTCCGCTTGTGGGTCAAAGTCCACTTGTAAAAAATGTAGCTCTAAACACCATAGTTTGTTGTGCTTCGGCAATAAATTGAGCGACGCGCACGGTTCAAGGTCGACCGGCGCTCGCACGCCCTCTGCTGAGAGACTTACGAAGCAGACTGATATATCGTTGTGCGCGACTGATGAGAACCGTATTAATTCTTTATACCGGGGCCCAACCACCATATTGATTGCTACCGCGCAAGTTATTGTAGTAGATTCTTTTGGCAAAGAACATATTGTTCGCGCAATCTTAGACAGCGCTTCTCAAAGTAACTTTATCACGCGGGATTGTTGTCAACTTTTGGGTTTGAACATAAATAATAAACCTGCCTGTGCAACCGTCAGGGGCATAGGAGGTGCTAGTAAACAAATACAGGGTTCCGTACAAATTAAATTTTATTCTCGTTTCAATCGTAATATAAATTATAATATTGAGTCATTCGTAATAGATAAAATTACTGAACGTTTGCCAACTGCCACGGTTGACGTTTCGCTTTTGCATAATTTTAAAAACTTACAGTTAGCAGACGATACATATTTTTCTTCAAATCCGATTCAATTATTGATCGGTGCTTCGACTTTCCCGCACTTACTCTTATCTAACAGAGTTCAAGGTCAGCCTACACATGCGTCTCCAATCGCCTTGCAAACTGTACTCGGCTATGTAATTGTCGGTAAGGCGCCGATTCTCATCGATGACAATTCGACCGTTTCGTATTGTTGCACCGCGGAGCCGTTAGACGTAGCGATACGGAAATTCTGGGAATTGGAAGAAGTAAATGTTCCCCCGGTACTCAGCCTAGATGACAAATTATGTGAGGAGTTTTATGCCCGCACTACCACTCGAAATAGTGACGGACGATACGTAGTCGCTTTGCCTTTCAAGGGTGATGTCGAATCCCTGGGCAACTCACGTCAAGCAAGTGAACGCCGGTTTCTCTGCTTGGAAAGGAAGATGCAAGCTTCTCCTAATTTAAAGGCCGCGTACGACAACGTCATCCTAGAATATTTAGAGAAGGGCTATATTTCACCTACAATTCCTGATCCTTCGGAACCTTCGTACTACATTCCGCATCATGGTGTGATCCGAGATGATAAGGTCACAACCAAACTTCGTGTCGTTCTCGATGGTAGTTGTAAAACTACTACCCGCGTTTCGCTTAATGATCTCTTGTATGGTGGACAGAACCTACAAGGGAATTTGTTTAACATTATAGTTAATTTTCGTTTGTTTTCGATCGCGCTTTCATCAGACATTCGTCAGATGTTTCCCAGCATTGGAGTCCGAGAACCTGATCGGCGTTTCCAACGCATCTTGTATCGTTTTTCGCCGCAGGAACCTTTGCAAGTTTATGAGTTCAATCGTGTCGTTTTTGGACTCAAATCTAGCCCCTTTCACGCGCTGCGAACTATTAAGCAGCTGGCGGAGGATGAGGGTGACTCGTACCCTCAGGCTAAAGCCATTGTCGCCACGGGATTGTACATGGACGATTTTGTCCATTCCGTCCTCACGGAAACCCAGGGCATTTCTACCGCTTCAGAGATGATTGGTCTCATGAAGGCGGGTCAATTCGAGTTGGTCAAGTGGACCAGTAATTCACAAGTAGTATTGAATTCTATCCCGCTTTCGCATCGTCTGCCAGCTGACAAGGAGTTCGACGGGTCCGACCAACATAAAGTACTTGGTTTGTGTTGGTCGCCCACGTCAGATCACTTCGCCATGAGAGTAAACACTCCCACTCAGACTTGTACTAAGCGTACAATATTATCGTGCATCGCTAAAACATGGGACGTCATGGGATTTGTCGCGCCTGTCGTCTTGCATGCCAAGCTTCTTATCAAGAAGCTTTGGCTATGCAACTGTGACTGGGATGAGACACCACCTGAAGATATAGTCAGGTTGTGGACTCGCTTTAGGGAAGAGCTTTCTTTGCTCTGCAACATAAAAATCCCACGCCACGTTGGTATTGTCGCTGATAGTGTGGTCACACTCTTAGCTTTCGCGGACGCTAGCGAGAAAGCATACGGGGGAGTGATTTATTTCCACGTCCACAATAGCGATGGCAATACAGTCAATTTGATAACAGCTAAGTCTAAGGTCTCTCCCAAAAATGTAGTTTCTCTCGCTCGTCTTGAGCTCTGTGCTATTCTTGTGTTATCCCAGCTAATAAGAAATGTCGTGGTCGCTTGTCAAAACCGAATAGTTTTCCGTGACATATTCGCATTTTCGGATTCGACGGTCGCGCTCTGTTGGGTACATTCGTCGCCCCATCGTTGGAATACCTTTGTAGCCAACAGAGTTTCGAAAATACAAAGCGATTTGTCACCGCAAAATTTATATCACGTGTCCGGTGCGGACAATCCAGCAGATTGTCTTTCACGCGGACTCACACCCTCACAAATTATAGACCATCCGCTTTGGTTCAGGGGACCCCCGTGGGCTCACTTGGACATTTCACAATGGCCTGTCGCTCCTTTCAATCCCTCCTCAGTGTCTGAAGCACCTGAAGAGAAGAAAAATTCGTTGTTAGTCGCTGCACCTAACGAAAGATCTTCTATTCTTTGTTTAGTCGATCGTATCTCGTCTTGGAGTAAATTACTTAGAGTGGTAATTTACGTTTGTCGTTTTGCTAAGTTGTTACCGGTTAATAACCGCATGTCAGCATCGGATTACGATTTCGCTGAACTACTCATTCTACGTGAAATTCAACGCTTCTATTTCTCAAAGGAAATTGCCAGACTCAGAGAAGGCAAGGATTGTAGTCATTCTCTTCGGCACTTGAAACCTTTCCTCAAAGACGGACTCATTAGAGTCGGAGGCCGTTTAAGAAATTCAGATTTGGGTTATGAAGCGAAATATCCAATTCTACTCCCAAGAAAAGATCCTATTCTGAATTTGCTTGTCGAATACCATCATAAATTGAATTGCCACGCGGGTCCCGACCTGCTGATGTCACTGTTACGTCAAAGATATTGGATACTTTCTGCACGCAATTTAATTAGGAATAGGATTCATAAGTGTCTTCCCTGCTTTCGTCTCCGTCCCAAGCCAAGTTTCCCTGAGATGGCAGATCATCGGTCTTGTCGTGTAGTTCAAGCGACTAAACCGTTCGTTCACACGGGCACGGACTACGCTGGTCCCTTCAAGGTTACCATGTCTCGCGGCCGAGGCATTCGTTCTACCAAGGCATACGTGTGTCTGTTCGTCTGCATGACTACACGCGCGGTACATATCGAACTAGCCGGTGATCTTAGTACAGTCAGTTTTATGAGTGCTTTCAAACGATTCCTATCAAGGCGCGGCCCGGTTAGTAGGATTTACTCGGACAACGGGACAAATTACATTGGCGCTAAGCGTAAACTTTCGGAACTTCACGACTTCCTTTGTTCGAAATATCACAACACCGAATTTGGTCACATGTTAGCTGAAAATCGCATAAATTGGTCACTTAATGCCCCGACTGCTAGCCATTTCGGCGGTAATTGGGAGGCTAATATTAGAAGTTTAAAGATTCACTTATACCGTGTAATAGGTGATACCATCCTTTCGTTTGAAGAGTTAAATACCGTTCTTACTCAAGTCGAATCAGTAATGAATACTAGACCTCTTTGTAGGACACTCTCTAGTGATCCTTCAGAACCACTAGCTTTGACTCCAGCGCACTTTCTGAATCTCACCCCTTTAAAATACTTGCCTGCCGAGGAGATAGACGAGAGAACAATTGTTTCGAGACATAAATTGTTAGACCAATTAGTACAATCGTTTTGGAAGCGCTGGAGAAGCGGATATCTTCACACTTTACAATCGCGTCGTAAATGGAACACGCCGATCGATCCAGTCACTGTCGGTACGGTTGTGATTCTCATAGTAGATAATTCGCCCCCACTTCACTGGCCTTTGGGTGTCGTGGAAGAAGTTTTTCCTGACTCCACAGGAGTCACTCGCATCGCCCGAGTTAAGACATTGACTGGATCCTACTTGCGTCCCGTCGTTCGTCTTTGCCCATTGCCTAAACAATAAATTCGGCTCTCGTCATCCAAGGTTAGGTTAGCATTAGTAATTAATTATTTGATTTCATTGATATTTACGTATAGATAATAGTTTAAATTGTAGTTTAATTTCACGAATTTCGCCTTCAACTCTTGAAGGCATCCCTTCAAGCCCGGGGGGAATGGTTACGCTGCGTAGAAAGAACGGTTAGGTCTTTTATCTATAACTTCATGTCATTGAACGACTAATCTGATTGGTTGTGGATGGTCCTATCCTCTATCCTATTCCCGCACATATCTTCTCGCTTTAGTACGAGAGAGACCGCTTAAAAAGCGGCCGCAGTTGAAACTCGTGGCCAATCGGTTACTCACAACGCGCACCTCACGTCAGAGCGCTCCAGTTGCCTGCACTCGACAGCCGCTCCTCAGCCGCGAGGACGTCCCCGGAGAATTAAGGTATTGTGCAATCCTTCCTATATTTCGATCTGCATTCTGTCTTGTGTTCCCGGCAGAACGTAATTTCCATGTCTTTCGTTCACAGCCAATTAGCAATTAGAAAAATTTAGCATAACCCGCGCTTCCAAATACAAAGTTTAAATTTCACGGTCATAGACAAATAATTTGGCTGATGATGTAATCAAGAACACTCATTTACGAGTATTTACATTAGTTTATGGTCCTTTGCATAATTAAATAAACACTTTAAAACAAAAACATCAATAAAACTTAAGCAGTGAAACGTGTCGCGGGAGTGTCTCATCAAGTTACCGTGACCCTGGAGCGTAAAGGGCTATTGAAGGATCACCGTGGATTTAAGTCAGTACAAGTCTGACAGTATGGGATAGGTAGAGGTGTAAACACATATTTTACCAGATCTATCATCACCATCTTCGTCATCAGCTAGGACACATGACTCCTATCTGTGAGAGTGGGCCATAATCCACCACGCGGGCCCAGTGCGGGTTGGTAGATGTCACAATTGTCTTCGAATATTTGATTCTAGAACATTTTCCTCACGATGTTTTCCTTCATCGTTTAAAAAAGTACACAAAGTATTGCGCCTGGCTGGGTTCGAACCCATGACCTACATCTCGTAAGTAGAGACCGATACCGCTGGGCCACCACTCTTCTAGTTTATTTACACCTCAGTTTCACGAAATAAGGTGCCAGCCTTTTACCACTAACAACCGGACCCAATTCCTGACTACCGAGTAATTCCTGATTGAATACCCTTATATAAAATTGCCCAAACTGGGAATACCTTATAACCTCATCACTTCTTTGCACTGGCCATTACACTTAACTAATGAAGGATTCTATATACCATACCTAAACAATGGATTTAAAACTCTATAGTAATTGAATAAAGTATGTATTTGCATAAAACGTCTGCAGTCTTAATTTACATAATTATCCGATACTTAATACCCTTTTACGACACCCACTATAAAATATAGCTGATATTAATAAATACTGTACTTATAGATAAACAGCTGATTCAATAATATCCCGTGTTATTCACTCTAAGCATTACCCACGTGCCCAAGAAACGTGTCGCCGCTAAACTATGCAACTCCACTTTATATACAACATTTATACATAACATAAGTTATGCAAAAAATAACTCTTTCGTCCCGCACCAAAAACATTGGGAATCGAAAAATTCACAATTATTTATGAAGAACATTTACATGTTATATAAAACCAGTCTTTAATATAATTATGAGAAATAATTCTCAAACTTCATATATTATTATGTTATGAAGCTGACCTTGTCGATATTCCGTCTCGCTCGCACTCACGGATTACATGCCCCCAGAGATTTTCGAAGCGTTTTCCTAAGTGCCTCTCGCGGACAAATATAAACTCTAATATATTGCGTATAAAATTTATTATCGATTGCTTGTTACATTTTTCAGTGTTTATCTTTTGTACCGATTCGAGAATGACGCAAGTTCAACTAGGAAACAAAGGCGAAGTAAACTTTATGACGCGCGTTATATGATTGAATTTTCAGTGTATTGTTTTGTAGAGTTACGGTATTTTTAAGTGGGTGTATACTAAATGTATTATCTGGTATTTTAGCAGTGTCATATTGAAAACAGTGTTAGTATTTAGTGCGATTTCGGAGACGAAGTACTGTGTTCCGGTTTTTTGAGAAAAATAAAAATAAACTGAAGTAAAAAGTTGAAACGTGGCTTGCGTGTTGAAGTTATTTAGTTGTAAAGTGAAATGGCATTTTAAAGTGTGTGAAAATAAGTGGTACATTCAACAGTTTTATGTTAAAAAAAGTGTACAACAGGTAAATTACAGTGCGAATCAGAGGATTTTTCATATGTAATCAGTATAAATAAATACACAGATATAGGTTTATTTAAGGTCAACTTTATCCTGCCAATACTGTTAGTTAAGCGGCAATTTTGAATAACAAACTTTTAAACCAATGTCTCATTCACAAAGTTGTTTAAATTGACACCTAATAGGTAGATACTAGTTTTTTTTTATAGCTTTTTGCTAGGTACTTCACCGATGCCGGTTTTTTGCTCATCCTAGCCAACAAGAAAAATAATGTTGACAATCTGTAGCGTATAGAAAAATAGTGACATAATTTTTGATAAAAAATGATATGATATCTCGAAAAGACACCTCTAAAAGAATAATTTGAGTCTGCTCTAGATATTTCTCGTTCGTCCAGTTAAACCTAAAAACCAGAACTGGAAATTCAGACGATTGTATAAATATGTAAATTATGCAAAACAATAAAAAATAAAAGTATGTAAAAACCAGTCGGTAATTAATGAATACTCGTCCATACAAACCCTAAAATCGTTTGTCCTGACTGTTTATCAACGCACAGTTCAAGCTCTAAGACAAATCGGGCTAAATTTTAGCATATAGATAGCTATTAGAATGTCGATTTCTGTTCGAAAATTCAACCCCAATAGGGGCTGAAAGTTTATTTGAAATCCCGGTTAAACTGGTGTAGGCACATTTTTGTTCCAAAATGATATTCAATTGTTTTATATAGATACTAAACTGGAAAATTCATTTTCGGATATGCCCGCGGGCAAGTCTGCATACATGCCCGCCGGATTTCGCAACTATAGGTCTGTGTAATGTTTTCTAGTGTCGGACCGTCGCAGGCAGTCTGACAGTCTTGCCCGTTGCTTGCTTGAGCCTGTGTAGTCTATTGTGGCGACAGACATGCCCGTACAAACTACCCGCGGGCATGTCCGTCTAGTGAATTCCCCGGTTAACGTTCAAGTTCCCCCCACATTTATCGACGCGGAATCGGCTTAAGCCGGTCAAGAAAACCTTTATGACAACGTAATAAGGGTGTTACTAATGCCATTCGCATCGGCTCGGCTCGGACGACGCGATCCGATGCGAATGGCATTAGTAACACCCTTACTTATTACGTTGTCATAAAGGTTTTCTTGACCGGCTTACGCCGATTCCGCGTCGATAAATGTGGGGGGACCCTAAATCTTAATCGTAATTCTAGCATCCTAGCTTTAGTCAGCTTATAGTCTACTGGTTCCTGTGGCGTCTTCTTCGATAATTCTCACTGTCTTCTTGTTGTCTTGTCTTTCCTGAGTGTTTTGCAATAACCAACGCAACGTCAGAAGAAGACCAAGCTAGATTACAGAATGCCCTATTGAAAACTGGCCCAAAGGATGAAGAATGTCATGTCCTGTTCCATTTACCTCATTAGCTTCAAGGTTTACCTAAATACCTTGTATTTTGTGGGTTAGATCCACCTCCTAGCGGTCCACAGGCTGCCTGTTATTTGCGGTGACTGCTAAGCTATCCCACTGACGCGACGGTAGGCCCCATCAACGCCGCCTGGCTGACGACCGCCATTCTGTCCGAGTCCCCGAACAGTTTCTTCTGGATGCGTTCTCTCCATTTTTGAGCTGAGTATCCCCATGTTATCCGCATACACAATAGTCGCTGGGCAAAAATATGCACTCAATGGGTGTCTGAGAATGGACGACGCCGCCGTACGACGCAGGACGATCTAGATGCGTAGGTACCCTGATGGCCGGTCCGAAGTGGCACTAGAAAAAAGAACTTGAAAGGCTAATAAAAAAATCCCTATGTTCGTTAATAACGTCTTGCGGTCTTCATTCCTGCAAGGCGAATGGAGTATGTAAGGATCAGCAGGTGGATCTCTGTAGTTATTGCCTACCACCATGAGAAGAAAGCGTGAGGTTATGTATATGTATGTAAATAATTTTTCGCGATACTGAGCATCCTCCTTCCAGTTCGGATGAAACCGAGTGGATAAAGGTCTCTGCCCAGGAGTGGCCAAGAGCTGGCCACAAAAAAAAAAAATTAAAAAATTTCCCCTCCAAAAAATCCCCATGAAGAGGTGAGGTGAGGCTACTCGTATTAATAGTAATGAATCACTGCATCGTTAGTTACTATGGTCAAATTGATCGTTCACATCTGTGTCAGTTTACTTTACCACCGTCCGACATAATTATTATAATTAGGTACATCTAACGGGTTTGTGAGATTAGCTCCGCAACGCTAATGAATAATTCTGAACGTTTGCAACTTTCAGAATCATTTTTTGTATGCTTTGATTATGTTCACTTTGATATACAATTTTATTTTTTCTGTGCTAGACGCGAGACAAAAAGTATTAGTTTCACAAAATGCTAAAGGGCAGGGTCAGACTGGCCACATTGTCGAGGTGCTAGAGGCCTCAACCGGCCTGGGCTCCCGAAGGGCAGGCCAGCTGCAAGTCAGGCAGTAGGCAGGATTGGGGGCTCTCGGAGACTATGTCTCAGTTTGTCAGAGTTTTGAGTCCTCTCGCTCTGCGTATAGCGAAAGGCACTGATAGATACGTACTGACAAAATATCCGCTGTGTTCCTTCAGTTCATGGGTTCTCATTCCTTTGTCACGTCAACCTGTTTAGACAGTCCAGGCGTCCCAGCTCTTAGACCTAAATCAGATATTTGAAACAGGAAAACTAGAAAGACCAAGATATAATTTTATTTATTTGTCAATGTTCCTTCTTTCTTTTCACGAAGAGAGATTTTCATCTTGATATCGGAGGGTTGGTCCATTACATACTAAGTTTCCTCCGTTGCTCGGAAAGCACGTAAAACCGTTCATCCCAGCTGTCATTTGTATATGTTTTCCAGTTTCTAGAGGTAGGCAGTGTCCCGAAAGTTTGACAACTCGTTTCAATAAAGCCTCCTGCAGACACATGCGATTAATCGCGCGGGGCGACATGTCGCGGTCCATTCGCAGTATTTTTAGAGTGGAAATTAGCTTGGCTCGTTGTCGCAGCGCGATTAATCGCGTGTGTCTGCAGGAGGCTTAAATGTGCTGACCCCAATATAGTTAAAAAAAGGTTATACAAATAATGATTGGTGGGTAGTTAAGGCTCTTAATTAGGTTTATTCACAAATTAATTGGTATTTCCCGTGAACCCCACGTTGCAAATTAATTGATAACATAACAATGTTATGTTTTTTTAAAATAACTACAGGATAAATTCGGCAAAATATTTCAATGTTATGAAATGGTGATCGATCTTAATATTGGAGTTTCTTTCCTAAATACTAGTTAAGCTCAGATTTCTTTGATCTGAGTAGTTAAGTATGTTAGATGCGAAAAAACCTACCACTATTTGTATTTCACCTTTTCACGTATTGTAGGTACACAGGTAAACCTGGGTTAACCTACTTCTTCTACTGAAGATCTTGGCCACCCTTCAAGCGAACAATCTGCCTCCATCTACTCCGGTCCAAAGTTGCCATCACCACCTGTTGAGAATTGCTTAAGGACGTAGCTTCTTTCATTTTGTCGCACCATCGTGTTGGCGACAGGCCACGTGATCTCTTTCTTTCGGTATTGCCAACAATATCAAGCTTTCCAAGGTTCTTAACACCCCTTCGCATAATGTGGCCGAATAGGTTAAAATACGCTGTATCCATATTGAAGACAATCGGGTCTTGACTTGACGTCGAGCTGGTAAAGGATAGACACATTTGTGGGTTAAGATACAGTCCTATATAAATACCACGCGAGAGAAGTCGCGGGAAGAAATTATTCTTGTTTACAAATAACATGAAGGATATTTTTGCACTATTTTATCATCATCATCGGCTTAACCTTTCCCTAACTTAGTTGGGGTTGGCTTCTAGTGGAACTGGATGCAACTGTCTATGACATGTGATGCAGTGTCTTTACATGGAGCGACTACCCATCTGACCACTACGAGCGAGTAACAGGGTAATACGATATCCCTTGGTAAGACTGGTTGTCAGACTTCCAAGCTTCTGACCAACAGTAACGACTGTCAAAGATCTTCAAATGACAGCTGATACCAACGGCTTTACGTGCTTTCCAAGGCATGGAGGAAACTCGCTATGATAGATGGCCACCCATCTACATACCAACATCGGCAAGCAGCTTAACATTGAAGATTGGCCTGTGCAGCTGTAATTATTTAGCCACGAGAACCCGTTTGCACACTTTATCTCCCGACAAAAACTAGGTAACGTCAGGGCATATTGTTAGTAATCTTATCAGCATGAGAAGTATTGATTACTGTATCGGTTTACGTCGTGAGAACATTAACTATGTTGAAATAGTTTTAATGTAAATATTACACCTGTGGCGCCTGATTGATCTGTGTTCTGGGAACCTTACAAAGGTTATTTTATCCCATCATTTATTTTTCGATCCAAAAAGTTCTTGCCGAGTTTTTTCTTAGTTTTCCGTGTAAGTGGCCGGTTTTTGGTGACAGACATAATTAAGCCACCTCTGGAAGTCTCACAGGCCCCTCACTTATGGAACAATTATTGCAACCGAGGTTAGCGCACGCAGCAATCACGTTGTGGCGTTACGACCCCTCTTTGAGGAGTGGCTGGAGAGGCGCAACAGCGTCCTCACCTTCCGCTTGATGTAGCTCCTCACCAGACACAAATGTTTCGGAAGGTTTCTATATCAGATTAGGCAGAAAGAATCAAATGTCACTACAGTGTGGATCGCTCGGAGGACACGTTGGAGTATATGGTGGAGATCTGCCTCGCTTGGGCCTGTGTCCTTACGGAGGCGATCTCTCGTCCGGCATTGTTTGAGGCTATGCTGCCGTGGCCAGGAGAATGCCGTCGTCACTAATTCCGCCTTCTCCTTCACTAGCATTACTAGAAGATGCTTTTCCCCTGCACTAGGAAAATTCAAATCCAGTAATAACCAGTTAAAACAGTGCATTCCGCAATACCATCCTTGAATTAAAATGATCTCCATGGATTACGTGGGCTTTAAGCTTTATTTGCTCTGTCTTATCAGAGAGTGGACCGGTGTTATCGCGCGGTACACTCTGCGACACCGCGTAGGCGAGGTAATCGCTTCCTCTGCGGCCGGACTTAGATAACGAGGTTTTATTTAGTGCTTCGTAATCCATGCTGTTTGGGAACTGTGCCGATTGATAAAGGATGTGTTTTAGTTTTTATCTTTATCTTTGTTTGGGGATTTATTCTAAAAAGAGCTTTTAGCTACGGCTTCGCTTTATCTCCCCTCCGATTTTGATATTTTAGGTGCAAAGATAGATGGGACTTTTGAGACGGTTGTTGACATTTTTGAGAACAGTGTACCTGCTCAATTATGAAGACATATATTTTGTTTAAAAGTCTTTCATTAGAATAGAACCCACTTCTTAAAACTTCAGGAAAAAAATATGTTTTCCTACTCCTCCGCATATATTTTCTGGTTCATTTCGTTGCGGGTTTCAGGATAGTTAATAGTCTCCGGTACTTCGGCAAGCTTCATTGTCTCGATACTTTTCTGGTGGTCGCCACTGTCAATTCTGGCTTTCAGAGGCCCTAGCTTGACTTCGCACGATAAGTGATGTAAAGTAAAAGGGAACTTCGACGTTGATTTGACGGTAACAATTAGTTCCTCGTTCGTACACTAGAGGCACTTTTTCATTTTCCATAACATAAACGCCATAAATACTTCAAGTAAGCTGTTGGCAGAATACGGAAATCTTATGAGCCTCAGGAGTTGCAGTGGTTTGGGAAAAGTATGGCAAAAATCGTCCCACAAAAGAATACATCTTCCGTGGAGAAAGATATCTTAATAGCCAACCTTTTATCTGTAACCACGTTATGTTTAGCCGCGATGCTATAAATCTGTTAACATAAATCACTTTGAACATTACTCGGAACAAACATCTGTTAGCCATACATTTTGTATAGACAGGGGAAGATGAAGAATTGGTACAGTTAGGCACATTAGTAAGACACCAGTCCAGCTATCTAGACAAGTGGCAAATGCTGTATAGTCTGTAATAGATTTTCAACTTTATTTTTTCGATCGTAACTTTGAAAATCTGTTAAAGTCTACGACACGAACGAACGAAAATGCACTGTAATCTTTAATAGATTTTACGTTTTTAGAACTGTCAGCAATATGACGCGGCCCCCCTTAGAGGGCCAAAGCCTGCCGGGGTCGCGGGACTATCGTGTAACCGTCCCTCCGGATCGCAAAGGGCTATTGAAGGACACCGTGGATTTTAGTCAGTACCAGTCTGACAGTCCCTCCCGCCCTGCCCGGGTGGGAAGACTCATTTGATGATTTTACAACGTTAAAAATAACTTTCAATTATTGAAAGTCACAGTAAGACTAGAGTACTTTAAATAAACTAACGAATTACTATCTTCATTGTTAGGAATTTATTCACTTAACACATTTAAATGACCAAAATTAAACGAATTTGAAATGGAAATGAAGTCTATTTTAGTATATAAGGAAAAGTCCTCTTAATATTCATGACCTATCTGTGTATTTATTTATTTTTACTACTTCAGCAGGTAGCTAATTGAAAAATGACTGAGTCAGGCTCACTTGAATGATTAATTTAAAACAAAATTAACAATATTTCCTTATTGTCTTAACAGCATAACTGTATAATTAGGTACCTCTCATATCAATATAGTACTATTGAATAGAAAAAGTGAGTAGAAAAAATGCAACTTTGATAACTGTCGGAAAAAGTGCGACTACTAACTGTCACAAAAAGTGTGACCGCTGTCACAAAAAGTGCGACTACTAACTGTCACAAAAAGTGTGACTGCTGTCACAAAAAGTGCGACTACTAACTGTCACAAAAAGTGTGACTGCTGTCACAAAAAGTGCGACTGCTAACTATCACAAAAAGTGTGACTGCTGTCTCAAAAAGTGCAACTACTAACTATCACAAAAAGTGTGACTGCTGTCACAAAAAGTGCGATTAGGTCGAAAAAGTGTTTCTAAACCGACTGTCAGTAAAAGTGCGACTTTACGGTCTACCACACCACAGAGTGATGAGGTAACAAAGTGATGACTGTGATGACTGAAGTGCGCTCACGGCGCCCCGTGTCGGAACAGTACTGCATACCCTCCACGTTCTTAAGAACAATATGGCGGCGGACGCTGTCATTCAAGAAAAGGAAGGTGAGTTTCCCGCGGTTTTATTGTTGCTATTCAAATATTTATTAAGACAATTTTTTGTTGCTGTATATTTATGTAATGCGTGTTAACAATAATTAAGTATATTTTCAGTGAATGCATTCAATAAAATAATTAAAACTAAGAAAGTATATTCGACACACATAAAACAAAATATTTATTAAAAAAAGCCTATTCTGTATGTCTGTTCGTTCCGGCTGATCTCTGAAATAGCTGGACCAATTTTTACGAGAGTTTCGCTAACAATCTACTGATGTTATAATATGAAGTTTCTTACTACATAATAATAATATATTATTATGTTAAAATCACCGAACTCTACGCGAGTGAAGCCATGAACATAAACTAGGAGTGCATGCACAATAATAATTAGATTATAATAGTTATATTTAAAGAAATTGAATGCCCAGTACACTACGTTTTAATAATATTCAAAATAACTCATAAATTATAGCAAAAAAGAAAACAAATGAATAATAAAATTAAGAATTAATTGGATAAACTCGTAAATGTCAAAGATTAGAATTATATTGAATGGAATGTCAAATAAAATACGAGTTCATTCTGAGATCGTATTAAAACATATTGTTTTTAATAAATATTACTTCTAACTTTAATATTTTAATATGGGTTTATACATTATTATTATCGTAAATACGCGAAATGAGTTTTTTTTTTTAATTATTAATTTATTTGTTGTACTTTCACACATAAATCACTAAACGAATTTTGATGATTTTTTGTACAAATATAAATGTAGATAGGACTATTAGTTTCATATTTTGTTTAAAATAGGGGAAAAACAGGGGATGAACGAGAGAAACTACGGCTATAAGCTAGTATATCCATGAAAAAATCGAATAATTATTTTAATTTTCAGCACAATAGTTCGTTGTACACGTTATATAAATGTTGTTTTAATGTACAATTTTATTCGGAACTTTTTATGTAACTAATTGATTTTGGTTACAGCTAATTGACTTTCTTTATTATTTATTATGTACTCTGAACGGCATTGTACGGGTTTCCAATAACTATAGCTAAATGTTTTCACGAAACACAACATTAAAATTCGTTTTCCTTACGATGCTACCTAACTTTCAGTCACAAAAATTGTAATCTATTTCACTTCCAAGTTGTTACAAGTATTCTTTCCTTTTAAGCTAATGCATAGCTTTTATCGCGGCTCTGAGCGCGGCGAGCGCGGCGACCGAATCAAAAAAATTCCAAAAACCTAACGAAAGTACCTGACACTACGCATCGTCTAACATCGTTTCAGTTCCGGAGACTACGGCAATCATAAAAATATCCGTCATAAAAAACAATTTGCTTTTCTTACTGATTCTAAACGGCCAGCTACAAAAGGAGTTTTCACAATGAAACCTACTTATAAAATTCTCCTACAACAAAGAAGTTCCTTATTACAGTAGTGCACCACAAACATTTTAAATAAATTATATTCTCGATAAATATACGCGGTAGGCGATTGTATTCTTTAAAAAAAAATGTTATGCAATAGCTTCACCGCGGCAGTCTCCGATTGCCACATGTATTTTTTTATCATATTCCCGCAACCCCGGTAGACTTTGGCCCGGTGGGCCCCGTCAGATTGCTGACAGCTTTTTGAGGCGCGCTTGAAAAAGGACTTACCGTGAACCCGGGCATGGACTATATTCGGACGGTTTGTCACCCATTTCCTTGCCGCGCCGCGCCGTCCGCATGTCCACGCCTACGATGGCCCGAAAGTTGCCGCCGGCGACTCGCGTGGTGGCTGGATTGTGAGGTGGAGGCTGTCCTCTCCCTCACGCGTCCCGCCACTTCGTCGGAGGTGGAGAAAGGATCCTTAACGTGCTTATGGAGGGGATATCTTAATTATAATGTAGATTTGAAATTACGAGAATCTAAAATTACTCTTCTTTACAATATAATTCACAACGTTTTACAAATCCCTTTCAAACATACACAAATATGGCAAGATAATAGCCTACTACCGCGATAATGCTAAGCAAAGCATGCCGCCCGTATTTACCATATACTGACGTATGTGCTCATCTCTTGTACATAATGTACTTTATACTGAGCTATGTGCTGTGGGACATGCGTGTGGGGCGTGCAGTTTCTACTAATAAAGCTAGATACAACAAAAAAAAAACCTAAGTAAAATTACCGACTTCAAAAAAAAAACCACCGCAAGATTTTTTTTTAAAGTGGTAAAATTATCAAATGAGTCCTCCCACCCACTTTGTCAGAATTGCACCTACTGACTAAACGTTGTCCTTTAATAGCCCTTTATGTTCCAGGGTCACGGGATACCTAATGAGATAGTCCCGCGACCAAGACAGGCTTTGACCTTCTAAGTCTTTATTCCGGTGATTTTTGATATTCAGTAGATGATTAGGTATTTCAGTTCTTGTAACAATCAGTTTAAGTTTTTTATATTTATTTTATCGTCTGCAAATATTTTTCAAACTATAATATATAGGTACCTATAATTATATTATGCAAATTTTATTTGGTTTTAAGCAATTATTTAACAGTGACCACTTTTTATAAAAACTTGATAATTTATTATCTATCTATCTAATTCGCATTTGAGTTTATTAAGTGTTAATAAATTAATATAAAAATATATATTTTTAATTGAATGTTTAGCATATTTAGTTCCTCCTCCTTAGAAAAGTTCGCTTCTAATTTTCTATTTTTTCGATGGTTACTATTACTATACATACATATTTTCAAAATCGGTTCAGCCATTTGTAGGTCAGCAGTTTTGTTACGGGTTTGGATGTTTTGATTTAATCCATTAACTTCAGGGGTGGACCGTGAGTTTGTGGGGCCATGGCCTTAATAATATTTGGGGGCCTGCCTTATTAAGCAACTATTGCCATTTTATCGTAAAACTGTCTTCGATAATGGTATACGGTATTCAAAAAAAAAACACAATCAAACCCTATGTATTCAATAGGTGTTGGGCGTGGGGCCCCTTAATAGCCACAGGGCCAGGGGCCATGTGCTGTAACCCAAAAAGGCCTCATGTAGATCCGCCCCTGCGTAACTTGTTGTCTAAGTACCATAACATTTTTTTTAGAAATGTTGCCCCACACTAGGAATTTCTCCTGTGCGTTTACAAACATACCTATAAACTCAATACACAAACGCCCAGACCCGAACAACAACTACTTCTTCTTCTTCTTCTTCTTCAAATATTTGCTCCGTGCGGGAATCAAACCCGTGACACACAGCGCAGCAGTCCAATCGCAGAGCCACTGCACAACAGTGCGGTCAACACATTTACAACATTTTGTAGAAATCAGGCGTAACCAATATCATAATCATCATACGTGATTCGTTGCTTACGTTGAAATCAGTTATCATTGATGTAATTTCACATCTATTTATAGGTTCTTGGGGATAAAGTTACTTACGTGAATGAATTTATGATAGTATGGTACAAAGTACATAGACGCAAGATGCTGAAATTGTAGTTCATTCTACATATAAGCACCATGTAGTTTTCGGTCAAAATTTATCCTACGGGAACGTACAGGGATAAATAATATCCTATATCATAACCCAGGTAGTGTTCTGTCTGTTTGATAAAATTCAGCCTTATCATTCCAGCCTCGAAGACGTGAAAAAAAAGTAAAAGACTAAAAGAATTGGGTATTATTATTCACATACCTTATGATTAAAAGATGTCCAATAAACGGTATTCTTTTATTTTCTCAACCACGACAGCAATGTCATCTTCCACGCGTCTTATTATACTTGTGAAGGCCTTATCACAACTAAACGGGGACTAACGTTAGTTAGAAAAATAAATTATTAAGAGCCATTCAGTTAACCCAGTTAACCCAAAAACAACAAAATCGGGTAAGCACTTTAAGAGAAGAATTACGCACACACACGCAAAACGCTGGAATTTATAACTTAAATTTAAAATTGCCATACTCAATATAAATAACAAAAAACTTTTTCAAAAAAAAACTTTTTCAAAAAAAATGTAACCGCCTTCAAAAACAACCACAAAAAAGGGTAAAATAACCTACAAAATAACTTTTCTTTCAGAAGTCGGTGCCTTTATTTTTTTTCATTTCATTGTTTTTTTTGCCACCGACTTCTGAAAGAAAAGTTATTTTGTAGGTTATTTTACCCTTTTTTGTGGTTGTTTTTGAAGGCGGTTACATTTTTTTTGAAAAAGTTTTTTATTTTACTCTTTTTAGTTTAAATATTCAACTCAAATTCTTGTCAAATAAATCATTCTCTTACATGTATGAGCACTAAAATTTTGTAATCCGTAGCACCGGTAACAACATCGCTCAAGTGCACAATATGCTAATAAAATTCCCTATCTCAAAAACTACTGAACCGTTTTTGATAAAACTTGCAGTATTCCGTAAGTTAAACAATACTTAGTACAACAAAAAAAGAATTACTTAAATCGGACTTGTAGTTCCAGAGATATGCGAACACAAACTAAATCAGTCGATGCCTACTCCAAGCCGTTGAGGAGTTGTACCTTCCATCATCAGCTCATCCACCTGAGATGATGATTATCAGATGCAAATACTTGAACAAATTTAGAAAATATATGAAAATGGTACTATGTGCCTATAAAATTTGAAGGTTGCCCTCGATTTCCCTGGGATTCCATCATCAGATCCTGACCTGATGATCATGGGACCAATTGGAAAGTATACCCTTTCGAACAAAAGAAAAATTTTCCAAATCGGTCCAGGCGTCTTCGAGAAATCGGGGAACATACATAAAAAAAAAAAAAAAAAAAAAAAAAAGATTCCGACGAATTGAGAACCTCCTCCTTTTTTTGAAGTCGGTTAAAAATGTAACCGCCTTCAAAAACAACCACAAAAAAGGGTAAAATAACCTACAAAATAACTTTTCTTTCAGAAGTCGGTGCCTTTTGTTTTTTTTCATTTCATTGTTTTTTTGCCACCGACTTCTGAAAGAAAAGTTATTTTGTAGGTTATTTTACCCTTTTTTGTGGTTGTTTTTGAAGGCGGTTACATTTTTTTTGAAAAAGTTTTTTATTTTACGCTTTTTAGTTTAAATATTCAACTCAAATTCTTGTCAAATAAATCATTCTCTCTCAAGTGCACAATAAGCTAATAAAATTCCCTATCTTAAAAACTACTGAACCGATTTTGATGAAACTTGCAGTATTCCGTAAGTTGAACAATACTTAGTACAACAAAAAAAGAATGACTAAAATCGGACTTGTAGTTCCAGAGATATGCGAACACAAACTAAATCAGTCGACGCCTACTCCAAGCCGTTGAGGAGTTGTACCTTCCATCATCAGCTCATCCACCTGAGATGATGATTATCAGATGCAAATACTTGAACAGCTTTAGAAAATATATGAAAATGGTACTATGTGCCTATAAAATTTGAAGGTTGCCCTCGATTTCCCTGGGATTCCATCATCAGATCCTGACCTGATGATCATGGGACCAATTGGAAAGTATACCCTTTCAAACAAAAGAAAAATTTTTCAAATCGGTCCAGGCGTCTTCGAGAAATCGGGGAACATACATAAAAAAAAAAAAAAAAAAAAAAAAAAAAAAAAAAAAAAAAAAAAAGATTCCGACGAATTGAGAACCTCCTCCTTTTTTTGAAGTCGGTTAAAAATTTGAAAGTACACTTGAACTCAAAAGATACTAACTGAAATGACATAAGTTTATCACTCGTTCTATGATAAAAATAATACCTACAGCACTGTAGTTAAAAGATAAAAAGATACATCAAATATCAAACAAACAATCAAATCATATCTGTCTGAAAAATGTAAAAAAGATTAGCCAATCTTTGGGTATCTTCCTCAATATCTTGATACAACAATTTATACATTAACCTTGGAATTCTCGAGTTGAAACAAATCATAACTGTTTGATTCTGCGTTACACTCGGAGCGCAAACACAGGCGTTTTACACAAAAACAAAGCGTTACCGAGACGGGAATACTACCCGGAACTAGACGTGTGGTCACTGTGTAGGAAACTACAGAAGGACTACAAGAAAAATAAAGCGGTATAGAAAAGTAATAGCGTAAAATGGAAAAGTGAGCTGATTTAATTTTAGGTAATATACACCAGTAAGTTCACCTTTGCTGGATAGTAATGAACAAGACAATTTTAGGTAACTTGAAGCACCGAAGCACTAAAGTTTGATTCTGCAACCATTCACCGACGACCGGTTCACCATTGGACGTTTCGCCGACAGGACGATTCATTATAGACTCTTTCACCTGTTTCATTGTAGCACTATTATTATAGCGGTGGCGACAAATGGAAAATTATCTTCCCGTTCATCGCCAGTGAGCACAATCGAGATTTTTTTCCCGACTGTCCCCACTGTCCCCAGTTATGACAAAGCCAGTGGTGACAAATGGGAATAGACGAATTAATCGTCTATTCCCGTTTGTCACTTTATTGGCTGACAATAATATTAGTATGTATTGATACCAGAAAAAAAATACATCGAGAATTTTCTTCTGAAGTTATATTAAATCTCTTTGACTGTCAATGTTGAATTTGTCGCTGTCGTTACGATTTCAAGGCCATTGCATTTTACTTGCTAACTGCAAATCACTACAGTCCGAAATGCTACGATAAGTACCTAATTAATCAGTTTATAATAATATGCAAAATGGCTGATGGAATGTACTGAGTCCATCAATTAAATTATCAAAAAAAAAATACATGTGGCACTCGGAGACTGCCGCGGTGAAGCTATTGAATAACATTTTTTTTATTTTAAAAGAATAAAATCGCCTACCGCGTATACATAGCGTTAGGGGACCGAAAAAAAAATACGTAATAAAGAACTTCTTTGTTGTAGGAGAATTTTATAAGTAGGTTTCATTGTGAAATAGTATATTTCATTACAAGTGCGGAAAGGCTGTCATTTCAAAGAGTTCTGAACTTCTGACAAATGTCTACCCGAGCCAAGGCGCAGCCGAAGGCGAGGGTTGACAGTTGGAACAAGTTGCAATGATGGTTCCGCACGTGTACTGAACGACTATTTTTAATACAGTTGCGAAAAAATGAAGTAATTAAATAAATAATAAAAACATAATAAACTAAACTCGCAAAGAAAATTTCTGGAAAATGACGCCAACCGCAGAATATATCAGAGTTTTTTTTCTTCACCCGTTTTGGTAGGCAAAGGGAACGCCCATACAGCTTAGTCTTCAGTCGATTTTTTTTATTGATATGAAATGAAAATGAGATGAAATGAAATGAAACCTAACGTAACTCATTCAATTAAATCTGACATTGAAATAAATTAGTAGCTTTTTTTAGAAATATACGTTTTTGTATGAATCACAAAAACTCTTTAGTTAAAACTTCATGGTTCGTTTTTCTTTTTAATAGACTTATTTTGACAGTTGGGAAAGAGAACGCACTAGTGTGTAATAGCCCACTTTCCGAACGCTATACGTCTTTGCAATATGCCACTTTTTGAGCAACTGTATTAAAAACTCCTTTTGTAGCTGGCCGTTTAGAATCAGTAAGAAAAATAAAATTGTTTTTATGACGGATATTTTTATGATTGCCGAAGTCTCCCGAACTGAAACGATGTTAGACGATGCGTGGTGTCAGGTATTTTCGTTAGGTTTGTGGATTTTTTTAGATTCGGCCGCCGCGTCGCGCCGCGCTCATAGCCCGCGATAAAAGCTATACAATACCTTAAAAATATGTGTCACGTAAACCTAAATTAACGAATATACGACGCTTTTAAAACTGCCAATACCTACGTCACAAACAAGTTCAGTTTTTACTTGTTTCTGACGTCACGAGCCACACTCTCACATTTTAATGCGTTATAAACTTATAACTTTGGAAACATGCATTGATTTAACAAAAGGAAAAATACGTATTCATTGGTTTTCAAAACTCTGATGGACTAATAGATTTGATTGGTATAATGACTATTGAGAATAACCCTACGAAAAATTTAACAGGTCAGAAGTAACAATTCCCAAAGAACACCTTCGCTACTATTACGCAGTTCAATTGCAATACCCACATCTGTGTCTTCATTATCAATAAGAAGTGGGTCTTCTGACCTCGCAGCGTTCTCATGACTCACTGTTATATAAACGCGCTAATGAATACATTATTTACGCGTAATTTATGCGCCAAATCGCTGAGATTTTGTGCGCTTGTCTGCTGTGTTACATTTGTGTGATACAGCTGTTTTTTTTTTTCGAATTGTATTGAGTGTAAGGCCAGATATTTAAAGTATTGAAGTAGTATTATAAAATCGGTATTCAGTTTCAAAAAATGTATAATTGGAAACAATGTTTTTAATTACTAAATATTTCAAATGCTATCAACTTTGCATAAACATTAACTTTTATCAATTATCTGTCTGCTTTTATTCCAACTATGTTGATACGAGTGTTGGCCGCCAGTCTAAACGGGTGCAGCTGAATTGTTGTCGGCTTCCCCCGGCATCCCTTCCCCCCCCCCCTTTACTACCTCTGTCACTTAGGACCAAAGCAGCTTTCAACTTGTGAAAGAATTTTTGGATTCGGTCCAGTAGTTTTTGACTTTATTCATTACAAACATACACACACAAATAAAAATCTTTCCTCTGTATAATATTAGTGTAGGCAGGCAGTACCAAGGTACTAGGTAACCACGGAAGGGTAAAGGATAGATACTAGAATCCTTATCTAAACTCCTACTTATACTCAGAAATGAGGAGATTCGTAGACGAACCAAAGTTACCGACATAGCTCAACGAATTAGCAAGTTGAAATAGCAGTGGGCAGGCCACATAGCACGCAGAACTGATGGCCGATGGGGCCGTAAGATTCTCGAATGGAGACCACGCACCGGCAAGCGCAGCGTAGGACGTCCACCCACTAGGTGGGCAGACGATCTTATGACGGCCACAGGATCACGCTGGATGCAGGCCGCTTACAACCGGTCCTATTGGAAGTCTAAAAGGGAGGCCTATGTTCAGCAGTGGACGTCTTAGGGCTGATATTATGATGATGATGATGAGCTGGGATGTAATCATGGGGAACAGCTAGTAATGTATAGGCACTTCTATCGCCTCGTCCACGTTCTTCGTCTTATCAGTGTATAATGCCATTCAATAACACCCTCGAATAGCTGACATTGACAACGGTATACCTACACTCCTGGTGTGGCTACTCAAAATATTATTACTATTTCTAAAAATAAAAAAGAATAAAGAATGTATTTTGGTGCTATTTTTAATAAATTGAAAAATAACTAAAACCTGACTACGAAAAAATCGCACACTGAAAAGTATAAAACAAGAAAAATCCGTGTAAGAGAAAATTTTAAGTAATAACCGTGGTCGTATGCCACCTAGCCAATAAAGATTGTATGAAACAACCGCAGGTGGCATACGACCACGGCTATTACTTAAAAAATTCTGTAACACGGATTGTTCTTGTTTTATACTTTTCAGTGCGCGATTTTTTCGTAGTCGGGTTTTAGTTATTTTAACTTACTTTTTATTTACACTATTTTGGGGTTATTTGATAATTATAATAAGCAAAGTAGCGAGTGAATTTAAAATGTACTCATTAAGCCAGGTTTTCATTTGATACCCATGTTGACACTGTTAGAAACAGGCAAAGTAGCTAGTAAAAGCTATATAATGTATATAATATATTTCAAATTTGCTCATCAAGCCCTTTAATTTGATACCCATGTCGATGCAATGCGAAAATATTTTTTTTTTCTCAGTTACGACTTTTCATCCCCTAGAGGTCGCCATATTGGATTTGGTGACACGTCACCTACCCTATAACCAGCGGACAACTGAGACGCTTCTAACGACACCTCATTTGTCAAGTAGTGATAAGAAGTTTAGAAGTTATGAGGGAACAGACAAACATACAAACATACATACATACATACCGGTCAAAATCATAACCCTCCTTTTGGCTTTGCCGTAGTCGGGAAAAAAACTCGATGTTTTGCCAAGATGCAAAAAAATTTGCGAATCAGTAGCTGTAGCAGATTTATTTTCGCAATTTTAACTAAGACCGACATTGTATTTGTTTAACAAACGTTTATTTTTAATTTTATACTATACAGGAAAACTTTGTGGGAAACACTTCTGGTTAATTATAATGTACTCTATCATACCTACATTAATAATACCTACCGCATCAATCATTTAGGATGATGTAGTCTTAAAAAATGTGAGTTTATTATTGTTTCTAAAGCCAGACGGGGCTGTCACATGAGATAACCGTGACCCTGGAACTTAAAGGGCTATTGAAGAACACCGTGGATTTGAGTCATTTCAAGTCTGACAGTTCCTCTCGTCCTACCCTGGATGAAGGACTAATTTAATGACTTTACCACGGTACTGGGTACCTAATACGGACTATACCCGATACCACCAGTCATAGCAAGAAGACTGAAAGAAAGAAAGAAAGAAAAGAAAGAAAAAACGTCCCCTTTCTCGTAAATATAATATTTTCTATCTACTATCGTATGTATATGTATGCATAATTGTGTTGTCTAGGTGTAAACAAGTGTGCAAACACTGGCACGTTCCGTTTACACTACTCATACATACATTACATACAGACTTTAACTTGAACGAATTCATCTTTACACAATTACCTCTAAGAAACGAAATAAATTAAGACAGAAGCCGTTTTTTTTCTACCCGTGGAGCGTTACAGTACGTCCGTCCTACGTACCTTCAATATTCAAAGTGTTATTATTGTCATTGATGATGTTTTTTTTTATAATTGTAAAAATTGTTTGTTCTTGGCGACAATCTAGCTTAGAACCTTAGAAGCAAAGATGAGGCCCAAGCCGGAGCGAGCACATCCAAAAGGAACACACGCAGAGAAACGTCTGGCTACCTATACGAGAAATTCTGGTTGCAACCGTGACAGCAAGACTCACTAGTTGACTTTACAACATTTCTAGTAATAAATACTAAGTAAGTAGTAGAGGCAAGGACTTAGTGTTTATTACTAGAAATGTCGTAAAGTCAACTAGTGAGTCTTGTTGTCACGGTTGTAACCAGAAGTTCTCGTATACATTTCTCTACGTGCAGAGGCCATAGCACAAGATTTCCGTTATTTATGTACCTACAGCGTACTTGAAGTATGTACGTCGTTTATTTCATGGAAAATGAAAAAGCGCCTCTAGTATACGAACGAGTATTTTTTTTTCCATCTAATTCACTTCAAAGTGGAGTTTACGTCACATAGGCCCCTGCAAATTCTGCGCCGGCGCCGGTACGCATTCGTCGTTTCGATTCAGTCAAAAGTTACAGTGTTTCGAAAGGACGAATGCGCCGGCGCCGGAGCCAGTCACTTTGGGGCCAGACTTCAACAGGAAGGGGTCGCGAACTCGCGACCAGGCGGTCCTTGTGAGCCTTACATCGCCAGTATTATCGCTCAGCCGTCACCATATTCTAGCGGTCCACCTCAAATGTTTACAGTAAAAAATTTGAGAGGTGTCAAGGGACACCCAGATGGAACGAAGTTACTGTATACCTACACTCAACAAAAATAACCGTCGCGACACCAACTGTTCAATGCGAAATAGAAAGACGAAACGGAAATATCTGGCTTGCTTTCTATAAGAGAGAGAGAGAGAGACAGACAGAGAAACATGCTCACGCCGCACGGCTTACAATAGCTTACTGTAGCAAAAAAGAGTCGTTACAACTTTTCGTCTTAATTTTTCCCGTCTAGCCCCCTTTCGCAACCCGCAATAAGGAATTTCGTTCCAAAAAATCTCGTGTATTCGAATATGATGTGCCGCTTTTGCGCAGATCCATGCGCTAAGGTCAGATCGGGCAGTCTTATTGGGATTTCCTGCATGGAATTTCCTCGCCCTCACATTACTTACCTCAACGTAAATGATGAAATGTGAATATAATGATACTACTATTAACCCACCAAAGATTGCAGGCGTGATGTTAAGTTATTAAATAAAATGTTATTGTTTGTTTCAGTCTTCGGAGGACCGGTTCGCTGGCTACAAAGGAGTCAGGGATATCACAGTCAAGAAGGTGAGAACTTACTCGTATGTCTGGTCGGCGGATCCCTCTTCTAATTGAGAATTAGAGACTTTACACCCTTTAATTAAAACTTAAAACGGGACTTAACACCAATAAAAATCTTTAAAAACAGTTCATAAACAGTTTTCATTAGTTGCACAAATTAAAAACCTTCTACTGCAGTATCTGTTATACTAAGTACTATTTAACTCTGTTTTAACATTCCCACTGCTAAAAATGTTCCAGGGTCCTTCAGGCCTCGGCATCATGATCATCGAGGGTCGCCACACGGAGGCGGGCCGAGGTATCTTCGTGTCAGACCTCCAGGAGGGCAGTGCAGCTGAACAGGTATTCTTGACTCCTTTGTTGTTGGAAATACGCTCTAAATGTAAGGGGATAAGATTCCCTTGGTCTAGGCATCATGGGCGTTGCTTTGCTATTGGAAATACGTTCTTATAATGTAAGGGGGTAAGGTTCCCCAGGCTGGGCATCTTGGGCATTGCTTTGCTATTAGATGTACGCTCTTAATGTAAGGGGATAAGGACG
The DNA here is from genome assembly GCA_950005045.1 of Agrotis exclamationis. Taxonomy (NCBI): domain Eukaryota; kingdom Metazoa; phylum Arthropoda; class Insecta; order Lepidoptera; family Noctuidae; genus Agrotis; species Agrotis exclamationis. Next base: position 766,010 of record OX465440.1, on the reverse strand, counting down.
GTCTGGTCTGGGCATCATGGATATAATATCTTTGCTATGTGTAACTTTAATTTATTAACTTTTTTCTTTTGCGGCAACAATTTTGAAACATATTAGTATGTTACGAGTACTACTACTTAATGTGATGTTATGTTACGAGTAAAATAATCAGTTCCTGCAAAGACGAAAATTAGCAGATAAATATCTGGTGCGCAATAAAAATATAATATTGTCCTGAACGGGTTTTTTCGTTGGAAAAAAGGACAAAATGACAACGTAGAAATAATTTTACTATCTTAAAACAAGGCAATGTGCTCAAACACACTGCAAGCCTAGCGCGGTGGCGGCGGCGGGCGCGATTATATTAAACGTATGAAATCGCCGCTTGTGGCCACACTGAAGTGATAACGCGGGCGCCTAGCGCGATGGCTACAAGCGATTTTGCGAGCCTAGGCGTTGCTAGGCAACAACCGATACAACGGGCGGATGGCAGTTGTATCAAACCTTTTCGGTCTTTTAGTAGCGCCATCTAGTTACCAGAACATGCACTAAAGTACAGCTACAGTTGGATGTTTTTGTACATATTTAAATTATTTTTACCGTACCTACTTGAGTAAAAAAATGTAGAATGGATTGTAGGCTTTGATTAAAATAAAATAGCGGAAGATATGTCACTACACGATAGCGCATGGACCGCATAAATTAGGCTAAATTGGCCTAACAGTCCTCAGTCGCAATACGAGTAGATTTCGGTTGAGACGTGCGTACGTGTATATTTCAATTTTGAAGAGCGGGATAGAATCAGAATCAGAAACTTTATTTGTGAGTCATAGGTACAGTGGATGTAAAATAATAATTATACAGTTAAGTGTCGTTCGCTACAACTAGCCATTATTGACATACAAAAATTAACATTATGTCAATGAGCTTGAATTTAAATTACATAATTATACTTTAAGTTATCTTCTCTAGTCATAATTATATTACATTATACAAATTATTATATTTTTTTAAAATTCAAAAATCATTGTTAAGGCACAAAATATTAAATTTGAACAATTACAATAATAAAATATTCCCAAATTTACAAAATGTCAAAAATATAAATAGTAATGAATAATAAAGTAGTAATGACATGGATGTATATTGTATGGTAGTAAGGTCAAATTGAAGAACGTTAACGTCAGTTTTTGTCTTCCAAAAAGTCAGTTGTAGAGTAGTAGCATTTACTGGTTAAAAATTGTTTGAGTTTTCTTTTAAACATTGTCACATTCAGGTTTTTAATTTCTCGCGGGATTTTATTATAGATCACAGGAGCCATACGATAGATGCTTTTACGTAGCAGGGCTGTTTTGCTGTGATCAACACAGAGTAAATTGGATTCCCTTTTCCTCAACCGTGGATCAGCCGGGGCTCTTTTTTCAAATAAATCTGGATTTGTTTTAACGAACAATGCTACCTCGTAGATATATATGGATGGAAATGTAAGAATTTTTAATGTTTCAAAATGTGGCTTGCAGCTGTCCCTAGTATGTAGTTTGCAAATTGCGCGTATGCACTTTTTTTCTGAGATGAAAACTCGATTTTTGTCTGTTGAGTTGCCCCAAAAAATTACTCCATATCTTAGAGCTGACTCTACGTAGCTGTGATAAGCAATTAGCACAGTTTCACGATTTACAAATTGAGATAGTTTATGAAGACCAAAAGCAAAACTATTTATTTTTTTACAAATTTCTTCAACATGTAGCTTCCATGTGAGTTTACTATCTATGAGTAGTCCAAGAAACTTTGTACTATCAGTTTTTGTCACTGGTGTGTCATTGTGACTAATATTAGGAATATTTTGAAATTGTCGCTGACTAAAGTGCATTATATAAGTTTTATTTAGATTAATTTTTAAGTTGTTAGCCACTAACCAATCTATTGTTTGATTTAATGTATTACTAATTTCTCTTTCATAATTGTAAGATTTATCATTTTTTATTGTTATCGTACTATCATCAGCAAATAATACTGTTGGATAGTTTATGTTATTTGGCAGGTCATTTATGTAAACCAGGAATAGCGGAGGTCCTAATACGCACCCCTGTGGGACACCGTACTTGACCATTCTAAGATTTGACCGATGTTTGATTTCTCTTTTGGTTTTTAACCGACGAAAAAAAAAGGAGGAGGTTCTCAATTCGACATGTATATTTTTTTTTTTTTTATTTTTTTTTTTTATGTATGACCACGCATAACTTTTCCCAGCGTGGTCCGATTTCAAAAATTCTTTTTTTGTTGGAAAGAGTATATCTCAAAGTTGGTCCCATTTTAATTTCAAAACTAAAATCGGCCTCTAAGGGTAGAAAAAAAGGAATTGATTGTCAACTTTCCTACAGAATTTTCAGTTGTGAACCGATTCGTTTGAAATAAAGTTAACATATGTAGTTCTGAGGACATTACTATATAGCAGAGATGTGGAGAAGATAACATGATGGTGTCACCATCATCAGATCAACTCCAGATCCCTGTTATGTTGTGAAGTCAGTCCCAAGAGTTCCTCAACAGTTAACAACAGCTATATCGTGTTTGGACTCATTTCACTCAGCTTGATGAGAACTTTAGACCCAGCTGAGGTATCATTGTCATCGAGGGTCTGAGGATGGTGACGGAAAGCAGGGGCAAGAGGTCCTCAACAGTTAACAGCACCTATATCGTGTTTGGGCTCATTTCATTAGTCTTGATGAAAATTTTAGACCTAGCTGGAGTATAATTGTCATCGAGGGTCTGATGATGAGGACAGAAGGCAGTAGCAAGAGATCCTCAACAGTTAACAGCAACTATATCGTATTTGGGCTCATTTCATTCATCATGATAAGAACTTTAAACATAGTTGGGATTTGACAGTCGTTGACAGTCTGAGAGTGGAGTTTTTAGTTGCAAGTTACAGGTCCTCAACAGTTAATACTAATTACTGTGACGGTTACGTTGACAATGACAAAAGGGAAGACGGGTTTTTCCATGTGTTAAACACTCTAATCATGGTATACAACTAAAAAGCTAAAAATAATAACTTTTTAACAAAAAAATCAAACCGACGAAAGATTGAACTGAAAAGCTAAAAATAAATTTTGAGGCGGCGCCAAAGAAACAATCAACGAAAAGCAACCTAGCTACAATAAAATTATGCTTCGCTTCAAATAATTAATTTAGGTACATGTTTGTATGTTTGTTTGGCGCCGCCTCAAAATTTATTTTTAGCTTTTCAGTTCAATCTTTCGTCGGTTTGATTTTTTTGTTAAAAAGTTATTATAATGTTAATATTTGTAATTTCAGTGTATTGTTGTCGGTTACTTAAATATGATTTAATAATATCCAAACCTTTACCCCGTATTCCATATCTTTCTAATTTGTCGAAAAGTATTGTATGATCGACATAATCGAAGGCCTTCGTCATGTCTAAGTAAAGGGCACAAATAGGTGTTTTGCTATCTACACTTGCCATAATGTTTTTAAGGAAATCATATATTGCAATATTGATGGACTGGTTTTTTCTAAACCCTTTTTGTTCATCGGCAATTTTCTTGAAAATAAAAATATACTATATTTTTATTTTCAAGAAAATTGTACAACCTGGAATGTATTACCTTTTCTATGACTTTGGAGAAAATTGGTATTAATGCCAGTGGTCTGTAGTTTTTGAGTAAAGTCTTGTCTCCTTTTTTATACAAGGGTTGAATAATAGTAATTTTAAGTTTATCCGGGAAGACTCCTGTTTCAAAGCATAAGTTTATTATATAAGCTAAGGGATAGCAGATGATATGAGCTACTTTTTTTATTACATGCGTCATTATGTTATCGTACCCTGTACTTTTTGTATTTTTGAGCAATTGGATTGTTTTCAATACCTCTGGCGGTGTTGTTGGATTAAGAAAAATGGAGTCTTTGACTCGGTTTATTTGATTTGTTAGTACAGGTTTTTCGTTAGGGTCTGTAGCAATTAAATCAATGTAGAAGTCGTTGAATGCATTGCATATGTAATTGGGTTTTACAATTTCTTTATTATTGTCAACAATTTTGGTCAAAGGTTCACGAGGGTAATCAACTTTGTTGTTATTGATTATTTTCCAGGTGGCTTTACTTTTATTACTAGATGTTTTGATATAATGATTGTTTTGTACATATTTTGTTAATCTAATTATTTTTTTATATCTAGATGCATATGAAATGAATTTCTTTTTATTATCCTCCGTTTTTGATTGTCGATATTGCCATAACAGTTGGCGTTTTATTTTGCTGGAAGTTTTTATACCATTCGATAGCCATTTTTGCTTTTTATTAATGGTCCTAGTCACATATTTGATAGGAAAACATAGGTCGTAGAAAACTTTGAATATATCTATAAAACTGTCATACGCTGAATTTGGGTCACCCTGTTCATAGACCTCACTAAAACTTAGGCTTGACATACAATTAGAAAATTTCTTCATATATTCAGGAGAAAAGTCTCTTGTTTGTATTTTCCACGAGTGGATTACGCATGTTTTTTTAACATAGCATTTTAAAATCTGGGCAGTATGATCTGATAGCGCTGTTTCAATTACTTCGCCGTTGTTACCACGGGCATTGTGGAGTATGTTATCAATACACGTACCACTTGACAAGCGAGTTGGTAGCCTAGTAAGGATTTTGAGATTGAAGCCATAAATAGTATCTAAAAACGTTTTAGTGACATGGTCGTTTTTGAGAATATTTATATTATAGTCCCCGCAAATAATTATAGTTTTAATATTTTTTCCGCGTGTAATAATGGAAAGCAAATTTTCTAACTTTTCGAAGAATATCGAGAGATGTGTATGGGTATTTTTGGGGATTCGGTATATGCAGGCGATAATGGTCTTATGTTGCGTAAGTTCTAAAGCACAGCATTCAAAGATGTTCATTTTAGATAATTTTTTAACTTCTGGTAAAGTTTTGAACTCGTGAATAGATTTTACCAAAATACAAGCGCCGCCTTTTCTATTATCTCTATAAAAACTGTCACCTATTTTATAGTCCGGTAAAGTGAGCATGTTTTCATCGCCTGATACCATATTATGTTCAGTTATACACAAAACGTCAATTGTTTTATCTAGCTTGGAAAATTCATCTAATTGTACTGTTAGCATATCTAATTTATTGATTAGCCCTGATATATTTTGATGCATAACGTAAATATGGTTATAGACGAAAAAATGTTTCATTTTCATTGCGGATGACGTTATTTAACGGAGCAGCGGGCATATTTACCCTATTAGTTCGAAAGAAATAAGTATAGAAACATACAATGCGATAATGTGCGACACGTTTGGCTAAAACAAGGCCGCGCCGCCGCCCGCCGCCGCTCGGCGTGGCTACTACTAACGAACTAATACGAAGAGCGGTGATGCTCCGTCTTGGTCGTACGCCACCTTTGTGCATTATTCTGTCTCTTTCTTTGTTGGCGTGTAATAACAATGATTGTTTGTGCGAGTAAATGTGTCTGTGTCCGTATAAGAGTCACTGTTTGAATACTTAACGTAAGAACGTAACATATCTACCGCTATTTTATTTTAATCAAAGATTGTAGGCTTCCAGTGTGGACACACAATATTTAAATATAGAAAAGAAATTATTAAATTTTTCAATGGTATTCAGACCATGCCATACTCGTGCAAAAAAAAAACAATTGAATTGTAAAGAAATAACTTTGTAGAATAGAGATAGAAATTGGTCATGCAAGAGTCAATACCTAATGCTATTAATACTAATTACCTAAACCACAATAACACAATAGTTGTCAAAGACCCCAGCTATTTACATCACCTACAAAATTAATTTATGTGACTAAGTTACTACAGGTAAATAAATTGTTCCAATTTGTATTATAAACAAGGATTTATAACTTTAATTATTCTTCATTGGTTTTGGATTTAAACGTTGCACTAGCGTACGAATGTGTGACGTAAGCTTATAGTAAATAGGTACGCCAATTACAACTTAAAAATCACTTTTAAAAAGAATTTGATTAGAGCACAATCATGTTCTCTAGCTGTAAGGTAGGTACTCATTCTGCAGCCTTAATTTAAAATAAATTGAAAGATTACATGACATAACATCTCATCATTCAATTCTCGAGAGGTTAGGCAGAAGTATACTATAGTACACTTACATTTCACCGGTATATTAAAGTCCTATGTATCATGGACCGAGCCTTCTAGCTGCTGCAGAGAAATTCCTTATGGTAAAGACCCGGGCATGCGAGCGACGAGTACCTAATGGGTGACTTGCTGTCCGACCATGGACCATGCCCGGGTCGACGCCGGCGCGTTGAGTTCCACGCGCGCCGCAAGGAGTGTCAGCATAATGACGGGGGGTTCTAGAGGCCCAAAGCCTGCCGGGGTCGCGGGACTTATATCATTACTGTGACCCCGGAACATAAAGGGCTATTGAACGTGTTGCGCCGACCCCAAGTAGAATGGGATAAGGGCAGGAAGAAGAAGAAGAAAAAGAAGGCCACCGTGGATTTTAGTCAGTACGAGTCTGACATTCCCTCCTGCCCTGCCTTGGGTGGGAGAACTCATTAATTTGATGATTTTACCACGCTTAAAAAGAAATGGTAAAGACCCAATAACATTGGAATCGTACCCAAGACCTCATATTCAGCAGGCGCACTTTATTAAGGCTCTAAGATTTCCAAACATGACTGCAGTCTTGGCGACGGTAGATAGTTGGAAAACTTCACTTATTTATTTTTCTGTTTTCAGGGAGGACTGCAAATTGGCGACATGCTGTTGGCTGTGAACAGAGATTCCTTACTAAACTGCAGTTATGATGCAGTAAGTACATATTTTTTAAACCACCAAAATACCAGGGTCTTGTAGCATTCCCCGTACGCCCATCTCGGTTGCGTACGTCAATTGCGCGTACGAATGCGCATTGTGCTTCACCATACTGCGCCGTTGACTTCTGCTGCGGGGCGTACTACGTTACTACTTCTCATTAAAGTATACGAGCTACACCAGCGTAAGAGGAATGCAGGAGTAATCAAGTTAATGAGATTTTTCTTGTCACTAGTACAGCTGATGTAACCTACAGACTTACGGCGAGGAACCCCGAGAAGCGTGAATGTTAGAGGTTACTCTTCTTAGCTTGAGGACACTTCTCGTCGTGACTTCTCTTCTCGCAGTGATTTTGTAGGTTCCATGAGAATCGCGTCTTCTGCACTGTGGACTGTACGATATAGGCTTCCTCTTATACATAGTTTTCTTGATCGCATCTGAACATCTTTTCGGTGCGTATGCTTTGTTCAATACAGCATGCTACTACAAGTCTCTTTAGGCATTAATACGGTCTACTGTCAGTAATCAGGTTGTCTTCTACTGTAAAATACTTATTTTGAACATACATGTTTGCCATTGCCATGGATTGAAATGCGTGTACCGTGTTCAATCCCAACACGGACCGAATATTTTCATGGTCTTCAGGTAGTTGTTCCGAGTTTGGCTGTTTGTGTATGTGAGTTTAAATGTTTGTAAACACACCCAATACACAGAAGAATATCCTTGAGTGTGGTAAGAAGACGGCAGCTTAAAGACTGTCGAACTCTGCACTGTTCTTCATCAGCTAACCGATCCACCTTCTCGTTCAGGCGGCAGCGAAGCTCAAGCAGACAGAAGGAGTGGTGATCCTCACAGTGTGTACTCCCAACCTGAAGGAGCCAGGAGATGAGTCCACCGCTACCACACCCGGGACTCCTGGAGCTGGTCAGTTATTTACTTATTCTTCTTTCTTGTTAGGATTTGGGGGAGTTAATTAAGCCATAGACCGCTGACATGGCTTTACACTTATCCTTGACTATTAAACAGACTTATTTAGCAGATCGCCGATTAGGTTAAAGGCATTTTGTGCTGATGACCGCGGGTTAATAAAACCCCAGATTTGAACAGGTTTTAGTTTTTTTTCTATTTGCACACATGCAGAGCTCGGTCAACGAGCTGGTATATTGATTATAATAATTCCAGGTTTCCTCACAATGTTCTCCTTGATCGGCAGTGATACCCAAGAGAAACATAGAAAGTACACGTTATGACTTAAAAAAATATGTTTTGGTACAGACGCCAGCACATCAACCTACCTCAATCTGTCAGATAGATATTCAACCTTATCACAATAATGGAAGGTTAATGTTCGATTGGTAAAATTTGACAGATTGGGGTAGGTTCACCTGCTGGCGTCTGTACTTGCCCAGGTTTCAACGCACAACCTCGAGCATGAGGTCTTCCTAACATTTCGGTAATACAGGTCTTTTGTAATGTGCCGAACAGGTCCTAATGTCCTACTTCTCATTTCCAGGTGGTCCATCAGGTCCCGGAGGCGCGTCTCGTCCAGCCAGCAGGAATGCCAACGAACCTCTTGCAGCCAGCAGACCTCAGACTCCAAGACCCACACCCTCACCTGTAAAAGGTATTTAGACTTTATCACAAAAGAACGAAGCTTGTTTTCCTTAGACGCTTATACTCAGACCACTCTCGTCGAAACCTATTGACCCTCATCTGTGGGTATGTAGAATTTAACACAATGGAATAAGGTTTGTTTTCCCTTGCTCCCAGTAGGAACCAAACAAACCTCTCGCAGCCAGTAGACCACAGACTTTAAGACATCATACACGAGTTATGCGGGGTTTATCACTGGTTTTTCGTGTGTTGTGTTTGATCAGCGTTTTGTTCGATAGAGATAGCGTTCTACGAAGCCGAAACTAGCCGATAATCTCTTTCTAACGATACCTTTAATAAACATTTGTTTCTAATTCCAGTGGAGCCCCCTCCCGACCCGGCGACAGCTCCGGTCTCCCCGAACGCGGACACCGTCATAGAGATCAACTCCAGCAATCAGGTGCTCGGTATACTGCTTCTGGGCGGGAGTGATACGCTCATCAATGTGAGTATTGTCCTAACAGCTATTATGTTAATAATAATCTCTATACTGAATAGATCGACTGTTCCCCATTCATCTGTAAAGTAAATGCGGGCAGAAGACTTTGAGAGGGACTTTGAGAGATATCGCGGTCCGTAAATGTTTTTGAATATGACTACAGAAAAGAGACAAATATTTGGCGCAGGATCGCTTTGTGTCTTTCTAGATAATTGTCAGTTTCATCCAAGCATTCTTTAGTTCACTCTCTATGCCTTTAAACATACGACACAAAACAGTTCATCGAATTTCAAATCAAGCGAATCTGTGAAAGTTAGCTAAGACTGTTTTGTCAAGTATCAGCAGCTTTAATGGGCCTTCCCTTGATCCTCTTTTAGTGGTATACCGCCGCGCCCTTGTAGTCATTTAAAGGGGTAGATCTACAGTTGTCTGTAATGTAATATACACAAGCATCACACAACATCATCTTTCTTGTTGCAGGGAGCGGCAGCAATAATCCTGGACATCTACAACAACGGCGCCATCGCGAAGGATGGACGTCTAAAGCCAGGAGACCAGATCCTCGAGTGCAACGGCATCGCCATCACTAAGGAGATGGCGCACGAACGAGTCTGTCTTACCATTAAGCAGAAAACTGCTAAGGTACTAATTTTTTGGATTAAGTACTTCTACAGTTATTGTAACTCTGCAAGCAAACAGCAACCGTAATGCAATAACATAAAGATCAGTTTGATGCTTTTAGATATTTCAGCTTTTTCTTTGGAGTATTAATGCATCTGCAGAATTACTTCCAAGAATTTAATCCTTATTAGCAATACTATCGAATGGCGTGATGAATACCGTTCTATTCCAAAATCAATGGGTACAGTTCATGGCTAGAAATAGGTATTGAATTTTCTAATACCCCTGTATGCAATTTATGTTTTCTTTAAAATCGGTCTCGAGACTCTTTGAGTATTTTACGAAATTCCACATAGTTTCGGAACTGGCTATACATACAGATACATCAAGGGGAGCAAATCCTGACTAGAAATATTAACTTTTTTGAAATCCAATGATGCAGGTTATGTTTTTATTAAAATCGGTCTCGAGACTCCTTGAGTATTTTATGAAATTCCACATAATTATGTAGTTTCTGAACTGGCTATACGCGCCTTCATGCAAAATTTACTCTGATGCAGTCGACTTTTTTACTTGTCTCTTGGAGGTATTTCATATAGGGCACCTGGCACCTGCGAAAAATGTTGACAGGAGCCTTATGTGGAATAGATAAGGCTCCAGTAGCTCAGAATACCTCGTCTGTAGTATTAAGGTACCAAACATGTTCCACTATCTTTTCCCAGCTAAAGCTGACAGTCCACCGTCCGGAGCCGCTGAAGTTCGAGGAGGTGGAGATCGACCTCAGTCGTAAGGCAGGCAAGCCGCTCGGGCTCACGTGTGTGGCCCCGCAGGCCGCGCAACATGTCTACATCGGACAACTTGTGAGTACATAGCGGATGTCTGCTTCACTGGCCAATGGGCAAACCTTGAAACGCTACTTTAGAGCTTAAACAGAATATGAAGAAAAGGAAAAAAACTCTTGGTAGAGGCCTTTGCCCAATAGTGGGACAGTGTGGGCTGAACAAAAAAATAAAGTTCCCTGTATATTTTATTCGTATTTTCCTTTTTTATCTGACTTAAGACACTCTATTGTTAACAATGTAAATAATAACCCCCCTTTTTTGTGTGGTTCAATCACACATTTATTGAGTCTCCCGCCCTAATTGGAGTGGAAGGATCTGTCATATTGTTATTGACTAAAATTATTGTAGCAGGGTGGACCTGTTCCATCAGTTGCTCTTTGTGTTTCAGAATCACGGTTACCTTTAGAGACGGTCCCGCGACTCCCTCACCCTACCAATAATATAAGCAAACCTACAGCCATGAAGTAGGCTCAAATAGACTACATAGTCTACTGAGAAAATTCTGAACGAAAAACCTAATAATATTAAATCGTGTACTCTTAAACTTAACCCAAATCTCCTCTCATTCCAGCTGCCAGGTACGCCAGCAGACATGGACGGTCGTATCCAACGCGGAGACTTCCTGGTCGCAGTGGACGGCAAGGACGTGTCCACAGCAGACCTCATCGGTTGTGCGACCGCCCTCAAGTTGTGCGGGAACAAGGCCACCATCAAGGTCAAGCGGTTCAAGACAGTTAGGTAAACGTAGCGTACTACAAGTTTTGGTGTCACCGGTCCTTCGTCCGGATGAAAAGACCAAGATTCTAAGGACTATAATTATTTGTGATGAAGACAATTTAAAGTGTTGATTTTATCGACTAAGTGATCTTTCTTTTTCGTGTGAGGATGTGGCCAAGTTTGGGAAATCTGGAGGCCTCATATGACATTAGACTTTATGTTGATGATTTAAGTCCAGGTTTTTCATGATGCTTGCCTTCACCTATATCAGTGAGATCCAAGATAAACTCGGAGGGTACAAATGCATTGGAAAAGCCTCATTAATACTTGCCCGGTGAACTCACAACCTCGTCCATGAAAGGCGAGATTGTGAATATCCTCTGAGCCATCACGACTAAGTGTTTGAAGATGAGAATAGTTAAGAAGATGAAGGAGTTGTAAATATGAATTTAGAAGGGAATATTTGAAGATCTTGGAAGGAATGCCTTGAAGAATAATGGTGTTGAAGACCAAGGAGAACTTACCTCAAAAAGATTGCGGAAAAGAAGGCAAAATGATGCGTTTTTCAATGGTTTTTAGAATTTTTTGCTAGGAACAACATGTCACATGCTTTTCATTATATTTGGAGACATCAGATTTTTATCGTTGATAATGTTATTGATTAAAGCATATTGATATCTGACGATTTTATCTGTTGAAAAATGAGATTACTCGAAATATTTGTTTAAGTTAGTACTCGAATATTACTTTTACATAAACATACAGGCATAATAATTTATTTTAGTACACTGTGACACCAAAACTAGGATAACTAGTTTAGGTTCGATAGTTTGCAGAACAAATTAAAATAAATATGTCTGATAATCTTCCATCTTGGAATATGCTGAGAAAATTTTATCAAAGATCCGGCCCCAATGACCATACGAAAGTGGTCCTTCTGGTTTTAAAAATCCGGCTCGAAGGACAAAAAATGATTATTCGGCTTGAACTTTGCCTAAGGTTTCACAGATGATAAACGTTTTTGTTCTGCAAACATATCGTTTATTAACTTAGAATAAACAGGCCAAATATAATAAAAACTTACTTAGTTACTCAGTAGTTAACATCGGGTGTTGACAAGTGATAGACAATAAATTACACTCATTCGATACATTGATTGCGTTAAATCGATTACAAAAATAAATTCAAGGACCGTTTTGATAAATTATTTCGATTTGGGAATTTTTACATGATACTAACTGCATTAGATTTATCAGTTTAAATGTTCGTTAGACGCACCTACTTGAAAAACTAAGTTTTATCTCTGTTTCCTAGTAAATGTTTTTAGTAGTTTTTGGTACAACTGTACCCTTAGCACGAGTTATCAATCTTTTACTTTACAGCGTCTTTTCAGTATTTACAGCGTTTCTTGTATGAAAAAATGGAACAGCGCCTCTGGTGTGAGAAGAAGAAACTAATTTTTTCCTTGAAAATTGTCAATTTGAAATTGTCAAAGTTTCAGTTTACGTCTCAAATACTGAAAACTCGTGCTAAGGGTACTGGACTTTAGTTTTGTTTAGTCTAAGATAATTTTGATAAATATAATTATTTGCTAAGGCCGACAAAACCCTTGGTTTGTAGCTTAGACCATGCCTCAGTATTTAAGATTTGCAGATTTTAAAGTACACCTCGATTCAGTACAAGAAAAATAGAATAGAATTTTAAAATAGTTGGATTTTTTACTAGTTATTATTGAAGAAAAAAAAGTTCATAATAATGCTGTATTTATACATTTTTCCCACGTTTTTATACACTCACTTTTCTTGTTTGTTTGTCGTTCCGGTTGGAGTTTTGCAACTCAATTTTGAGGCACTTCCCGATAAGCTAGCAGGCTGAAATTTTGTACACGCTTTGAGTTCTGATGACAATACATGACTAGCTAAGAAACGTCAAGATGACATCCCAAGATGGCGGACTGGCTGTTTGAAACCCACCCCCATGATATGGGTATCAAATGAAAGGGTTTGCTGTCAGGAATACGAAAAAAATAGTCACGGGACATAAATCCAATATGGCGGACGTCCAAGATGGCAGACAGGCTATTTGAAATGCACCCCTGTGATATGGATATCAAATGAAAGGGTTTGCTATCAGGAGTACGAAAAAAATAGTCACGTGACTTAAATCCAATATGGCGGACGTCCAAGATGGTAGACTGGCTGTTTGAAATCCACCCCCGTGATATGGGTATCAAATGAAAGGGTTTGCTGTCAGGAATACGAAAAAAATTGTCATGTGGCTTATGCTAGGCTAGGCTATTAATCCAATATGGCGGACGTCCAAGATGGCGGACAGGCTTTGAGGCACTTCCCGATAAGCTAGCAGGCTGAAATTTTCAGGGTAGCGTCAAACCCGATGAACAATGATAAAAATAATAAAATAATTAATAGATTTAAAAAATCTAAAAACCCACGTTTTTAAATGTCCTAAAAAGAAGAAAATAACCCTACGGGGCTGAGAGAGGGGCCACTCAAAACGTGGGGGCGTATCTTTGCAAGTTACACCCACGATCTCACGTCATGTAAATATATCCCATAAATAATATACGCCCCCACGTTTTGAGTGGCCCCTCTCTCAGCCCCGTAGGGTTATTTTCTTCTTTTTAGGACATTTAAAAACGTGGGTTTTTAGATTTTTTAAATCTATTAATTATTGTATTGTTAAGTTACCAATAGGAAAACCAGATAAAACCTTATAAATTTATATCACGAATCACTCACATGAAATATGTTCAACGTTTTAGTTACATTGCTTTTTGAAACAACATTGTTTTTAAACCCATAAATTAAATAGTCGCGTGGGGTATTTCACACCCTAGTGCATCTTCCAAGTTTTACAACGTTTTAAATTTCGAATCTCACTTGGTAATGTTTTCATTAGCTTCAGAAAAACAAACCACGTCCCGTTAAGTATCAAACATAATCGTAATTTTGCATGTTTTTGAGTACTGTATTTGTATGGCCGGGGTATCACGTACCCCACGCGGCCGTTTATGTATCTTTTTGGGCGCGATCAAATTAAAGGTTAAGTGCCACGTTCCGTAATAATTTCAAAACACACCAGACACATTATTATTATTAAAAAATAATAAAAGTACCGTAAATCTAGTCGTATCACATAGATATGTAAGTCGCCTTTTAGCATAAGCTTCTACTCTACTATCATTGCTAGAAGCTAGTGTCCTATAGTACTTTAAGTATCAATATAGCACTAGTAACGTAAATAAACACTTATCACCATTGGATTAAAGTTCTTGCAGCGGAAATGTAAGTAGGTATAAACAAAAGTTAAACGATAGGTATTTACAAAGATTTTTCCTGTTTGTGAAATAAAAAGTTTTTTTGAGTTCGTAAGTTTGAGTCACTGAAATAATTGCAGGTTGAGTACCTACATTTTTTGTTATTATTGTTATTCTGTGCTTGATAAAAATATAATGGTTTGTTTGTCGACACCAAATAAACCATATTATTTAAAAAAAAAACAAATGTCTGCAGAGCTGTTCATAAGACAAGGACTAAGTGCATGTCAGACCGAAAACAGGACTTTGCATTGATTTTGACCTAATTTGAATGACATTTGAAAAAGAAGAGCCAAGACAAAACATGTGCTGTCAATTATAGTAGGAGATATGTTAAGATCAAAGAAGGATTTGAAGAAAACTATTAGACAGATATGACATAAGACGATTTTACAGTCACAATATGAGATGATATTGTATGCTCTGAGCAATTTTTAAAAGTTGTTTTTGCTTGTTATCATTTCAGAAATTACTGAACGCCACCTGCCCTTCCTCACATACCCTTTTCGCTTAGTCCACGTTCATACATCTGGTCATACAAGAAAATTAGTTGCGGGTACTACATACCCGACCTTTCTGAATAAAGCTAGTATACATATAATGTGTAGTGTATGCCCTTCCCACTCTTGTGTGATTAATAATTTTTATTATTCAAAAAAACGTTTGGAAATTTGCTGAGTGTGTCCCTAATATTATTTCTTGACTGTACGTCTGGGAATTCACCGTGTTTTGGTTTAGAGTGTCTTGTCTATTGTTTGAGGTGAATATTCTTTTACTAATAAAAAAAACGATTTTCTATATATACTAGCGAATCAGCATTGGAATGTAATAAAGGAATATTTCCTTGGATTGTATAGTTATCGAAATTCCTAAAAAATAGTTCCATTTCGATGTAAGAGGTAAAGTAAGATTTGTAGAGCACCGTCCCAAATGTTTGAAATGAATACAAAGTTACTATGAAAACAATATTGAAGAAATAAATAAAATAAAAATATTATTTTAAATAAATTTGGTATTTTACCCAAAGCAAGTTAAATTTAAAATAAAATAGGTGACGGTGTTCGAAAATTTAATAATGTAAAAAAACTATATCGTAACTATTCGAACTTCGCCGATAGCTAAATATTTATTAAACAAAAAAATATTATGAAAAAGCAAAACTTGCAAATTTTATATAAAATTTAAATTTAAAAATAATGCATTTAAATAAATGAATGGATTGCGTAGCATAATTCTAAAACATTGTAAAGTGTATAAAGTCTTTCTCCTTTTTAATAATTATTATGTAATTATTTAGAAAAAAGGTACTGTTAGCCTAAAATAATAATCAAATTTTCATTACGGTTCTAGCAGCCAAGACCAAATACATTTTTTGAAGTACATTCATACATTGACTGCTGAGTTACTGCTTAAATGATTATTATTGTATACATAATACGCAATGGTTGTCGAACTTGCTAATTTTGGTCCTTTGGTACTAGAACCACATAGATTCTTGTAGTACGGCCTCACTCGTAGCTAAATATTGTATAAATAGCATATTTTATATTTTTTAATGCTTTCATAATTAACACAAAATTGTGCCACAGCAAAATTTCGTAAATTTTTATCGATATCAAAAAAAATAATACATTTTATTTTTTTCCCTGTATTTGTGTAGTTAAAAATTCTTGCAAACAACAATTCGAATATAAAAGAAATCTCTTTTTTGTAAAAATAATTTAAGTCTCACTTAAGACAGACATTTCAATTTTAAACCTGAATCACGAAGCCATTTTCAAATTTAACCTTTGTTGAAAAATGTTGAAAAATATTTTCAAAAATTGGTGTAAAATTGGAACGTTTTTGTAAGGCAATCCCAACTATACTATGCTATTTATATACCAATCTTAATAGTATTCCCTAGACATAAGTAGAAATTTGTGATCTTCATTATTAAAAAATAATAATTAACTCCTTACAATTATTGTAAATGATCTAACTTTAGAATAATATTACTAACTCTTTTCAGTACTTATTTAGTTATACCCTTTTTCCCTGTCGTCTAAGATTCGCCTTGATAATGTAATTTTAAACTCTATGTAATGAAGTTTAGGTGTACATTAGAATAGTTTCAGTTTTAATAGACGCGTTGTACGGTAGGGTCTTAAGATTTTAATAAAGTTTTATTGTTGAAATTTACCTAATAATATAATATAAACAGAAATTGTATGAGATAGTGATACTGTAATAAAACGTGCGCTTTTTTACACTATTCTTTTATTTTTTTCACGTTACTTTGCCAGTTTTGCACCAGCAAAAATATTTCTTGGAGTAATTTTTCTCCAGTAAAGATTTCTTGGAGTAATTTTTCTCCAGTAAAGATTTCTTGGAGTAATTTTTCTCCAGTAAAGATTTCTTGGAGTAATTTTTCCCCAGATAATATTTAATGGAGTCATTTTGCCCCAGCAAATATTATACTTATATCAAAAAAGTTTATAAAGAAAAGAAAGGACGAGGAAATTTTAAGAAAAATCCAGATAAATCTTCACATTCATTTTATTTGGGAACTTCAAAACTTAACAGTAAGTATGTACAGGGTTAAGTATTAACAATGGATATTATGCAGATCTTAAGTATTTATTTTGTTCGAAAATCTACGTTTTAATGGCGAAACACAGAAATCGATCCATGTAAAATACTGGTATTCGGCTGTATTTGGTTGGACTGTACCCTGAGCACGAGCTTTCAGTATTTGAGACGTAAAGTAAACTGGAACTTTGAAAACTTCAAATTGACAATTTTCAAGGAAAAAATTAGTTCCTTCTTCGTACACCAGCGGCGCTGTTCCATTTTTCCATACAAGAAACGCTGTAAATACTGGAAAAACGCTGTAAAGTAAAAGAGTGAAAACTCGTGCTAAGGGTACTGGAATCCGCGGATGATATGCTAAAAAACTTTTCTTTTACAGATCGTCTTACACGTTACTTACTTTAAAAAAATATTGTTTCCTAATATGTGTTTCGCCTTAGTAATGTGATGAAATGACTAGATAATAATAATGATTAAGTACTTACAATAATAGGTAGGATCATTATAATAAATCTTAAATCTAACAAATATTCATTTAAATCACAAATTGTTCTGAGCAACAATCATTAAGTTATTTTGGTAATTTGCTTAGAAATATAGAAACTAAAGTCACTGGTAGAAGAAAAGATTTAAGATGAAAAAAAAAATAAAACTAAGTACAGTTTAATAAAAGGCTTTGAAAATAAATAAACACTCACTTAACTTAGTTTCTAGTAGTGATGCTGATATAGTCTACCTAAAAGATTAAATCAAATAATTGTGATTATAACCCTGAGCAAAGTACGATAACAAACATCATTTTTTTTTGTTCTTAGTTTTCTTAGAATTTAAAGTCATCTTAATCATGTCAAACTTTACTACATAGAAATTAAGTTTTTTTGCAAAGAGACGAGCTTCACCAACTCTTAATTTTCAATTTATACAACCTTTTCAATTCATCAGGTCAATCAATTATTTCATCAGATTTAGAAAACAAAATGGCAACTGATTTATACACAACCGACATTTCATTTAATATACTTAGTTACATCAACATCTTACGAAGGCACAGTTTTAATCTTAAAAATTACAATCTCTCATTTGAATTCTTCTTTATAACCAACGGCTTTAATCTACTGCGAAGTTTAACCAAACGCTTGCTAACTTTGCCAGTTTGTGAATTAGTCGTCGTGGGGTTTCTCAAATCTGGCATTGATTTACTTTCGTGAACTGGCAACTGTTCCGTAGACTTCGACATGGCTCCGTAATACCTTGGCATACTGTAATCTTCTTGGTACATCAGTGCCGCTTGCTGCTTTATACTTTGCAAGCTCGTTTCTCCCTTATATTCTGGCAACGATGGTGAATCGGCGAAGAATCTTGGGAGATTGGTACTCTTTATCAATGGCGTGTCCGGCATCTCACTTATCTTCAACTCTTGCGTTGCTGACATCACTCCTATCATTGACTTGCTCTTGATTAAAGGAGGTTTCTCTGGTGCCAGATGTTCTGGAATGTTCAAGAACGATGCGCTTCTATGTGGTACTCTTGCTAAGACCTTGTTCAATTTATTAGGATCTAAGTTCTTCAAACTGTCGACTCTCGACATCTGTCTTGATAATCTGCTACTGCTGTCTACTCTTTCTAAAGTCTTAGAGCTGTTGCTTCTCGGGAATTTATTGTCTGATCTTATCCTCAAAATTCCTTTTACACTCTCCACCTTCGGTAAAGAAAATGCAGATGGTAAAGCCATTGAAGACACAGGATCATATTTGTAAATTGGATTGAGTGTTGTGATTTTAGTTTCGTCTTTCATAGTTATTGTGCTGGGTTTAACCACGTCTTGTTTCTTCACTGGTACAACGTTCATAGTTAGTCCTTCTTCTGTATCCTGGCTTTGTCGGTCACTTTCTTCTTCTTCTTCAATCTTGAACATGTCGTGGCCAGCAAGTTCATCTTGGAACATAATTTCGAAGTCAGTGACTGGTGAATTGATTTCATCTTCGAAGTAGACCTTGGTTCTATTAGGTCTGTCTGATAGATAGTCAGGTTCAGATTTTGTCTCCAACTCGTCCAATGAGTTTGTGCTCGCAGTTTTAGCTTTTAACTCGTGTTCATCTCTAAATATTAGAGATTTCGAGAATACCTGGAAGCAGAGTAATATATTGTTATGTTTGTTGAACTTAGCAATAATTTTGTAGATGGTGGACGGTACGGATGGACGTACAATGCGTTTTTTTGGCAATACTTTTACTGTGAATTCCTTAAAGGAATCTGTATTTCCTGATAGCAATAACTTTGGGGTCTTCAAGTCAAGAGTAAAGTTACTTCTAGGCAAGTGTGCTTCACCGTCGACCACTTACGAGACTTACGAGTATAAATTGAATCATGACACCGATTCTAGACGAGTCACGTTTGACCTGATAGTAAGCGAAGATGTCATCTTCATAATTTCATTCGTAAGTCTACCCGTGACGGCTCGTTCTTGTACACCGGCTGCTCAGTAACCATGGTCTGTATTATTTCTGTGACTTAATATCTCACCTCATAAAGCTTGTCGGCATGCAAGGGCATCTCATTGGTTTCCCTGCCGACGATGGCTCGAGGAGGCAGATGGTTGTTGTTGACTGGTTGCTCGGTGACCACGCTGTCGAGGCTGGCTCCGTTGTTAACGTAGCCGTTTGTCTGAGCTGCATCTTCTTCTAATCTGAAAGGAGAAAGATAAATATTAGTAATAGTCAATTGTTTTTCAGCTGTGAGATCATTAGTAGTATGTTAGTGCACACTTGGCGTAGTGGCATAGCGATCGACTGCTTTGCAGCGTGTCGTTGTTTCGATATCCGCATGGAACAAAATACTGTCATCTACAAGTACTTGTTCCGCGTTTGGGTGTTTGTGTATGTGAGTTTCTGTTTGTAAACGCACCAACGATACAGGAGAAGTTCCTAATGTGGGGCAACCTTTATCAAAATAACAGAAAAAAACATCTACGTGTATTCGTTTGACCCTTAAAAGAGCTAGAATGAAAACAATTCATTTATTCCTTTGATTATTGAAGTATTAACAATAGAAATAACATACACTGCCTTTTTATCTTCATTATTTTCCAACATATCTGCTTTAATTATGTCATCTAACAATGCCTATGTTATTGCTGCTCGTACTGCTACTAAAGTTCCTAGCTATTCGTTTCCATTATGACCTGGCTTTTATTCCCTGTTGGTGTGTGTTATGGGGTTTTTTTCTTCCAGTAATTCTCATTAGCAACCACGAAGTCTGGATTTGACGTCGATTAATGGCAAAAAGGTCCCCCTCCCGGCTACTGTGGCCAGTCTCAAAGGAGATTAGCCATTCTGGGAAGATATTATAATGCACACGTGTGTGCGCAGTCACAGATGCACTTTCTGTTACATTACTCTCATAGTTCGATGGGACGGCAATCCGACACGACTGGGCAGAGATGAACAAACGACTTAACGTGCTTTACGAGGCACGTGAGTACATATCACCAACTTTCAAACTGTAGGCTGCTACTGAGAAATTCTGATAGAAAAAAAAAACCGGCCAAGTGCGAGTTGGACTCGTCCATGGAGGGTTCCGTAGTAGCAAGCATAGATTAGGGATATAATTATATTGAGATTAGTAAGTAATATTCACAAACAATAAAAATAACTTTGTTTTTCATAGTGTTTGTATGAATGGCAAAGTTATATTTGCGGTTTTTGAAAATGTACTATATCTCAAAAACTGCTAACTATATCTCATCCAAACCAATTTTCGTTGGAAGTTTTTGTTGAGGTCTACATTATATTGTTTTTTCAGATTTATCATTCTCTTATTTTTTTTGAAGTTACAGGGTGGGGGGGACACACATTTTACCACTTTGGAAGTGTCTCTCGCGCAAACTGTTAAGTTTAGAAAAAAATGATATTAGTAACCTCAATATCATTTTTAAAGACCTATCCATAGATACCCCACACGTATGGGTATGGTGAAAAAACATTTGAAATTTGTTTTGTTTTTATGTTTGTGTAAAAATCATGATGCGGTTCACATAATACATCTACATACCAAGTTTCAACAGGATAGCTCTCATACTTTTGAAGAAAAGTGGCTGTGACATACGGACGGACAGACATGACGAATCTATAAGGGTTCCGTTTTTGCCATTTGGCTACGGAACCCTAAAAACCCAATACCTAGCACTTTTTACTAAAGAACCCTTTGCCTAACCTTTCAGGTACTTCAGGCGTAACGTTATGAATGTGTTTACTTTACGTTTAAATATCGTGCACTCGAACTAGCGACTATATTAGGATAGCAAAGATGACATGTTTGTTCATTTGAGCATAGATCACGAGGCTTGAAACTACGGAGGTAAACAAAAGATATGTCTCTCGTTTAGCTTCTAAATATATTTATATAGTGTCTAAACACACTATGCCGAAGTTACGCGACCGAAGTTCGGCGGCTGATTTCACGTTCCGACGTAGGTATTTGGCTGATATGACACACTATAAGTGCCGAACTTACGCGGCAGAAATTCGGCGCGGGTGGTGCGGGCGGCTCCCTGCTGCTCCCCGCCCCCGGATCTTCGTCGGTAATCGCACCGAACTTCGGTCGCGTATAATGTGTGGTCACAGAATAAGTTGCCGCTGAACTTACGCCCGACCGAAGTTACGCTGTACGCTATGACGCGACGTAATTTCGGCATAGTGTGTCGTCAGTAATTCAAATAGCATTGCAGGCGTAATTGTGCCGAACTTCGGTCGCGTAACTTCGGCATAGTGTGTTTAGACACATAGAAAATCAACTTTAATACCTGTACCTACATAAATACTAGATTGCTTTACGATTTGGAATATGAAGATCAGGAATTCTGAAGTCAACTAATCGATTCTGTATCTATTATACTTACTTAATATTCATTGAACTGGAAAAACCATCAATTATTTTATTGTAATTTTATTTTATTTAATATTTATGAGTCGTGACAGTAAATTAAACGATTTACAATATTTTATTAATGAATTTCTTGTGACCACGGCTTCACACGAGCGCTTATTTTTATAGCGAAACTAACTAGCAGAGATTTTTATAAATTAACGTGACATCATAATACACAGTCTGTTTACATCGTATGTCTATTTGCATATAAGTTCGTCACAGTACATCGCGGATGGCGAATAATGGGTGACTCGCCGTCCGTTCATGGACCGTGCCCGGGTCGAAGGCGCGTCGTGTTCCACGCGTGCCTCAAAGAGCAGTCAACAATATGATGGGGCCCCTCTTAGAAGGCCAAAGCTTGTCGGGGCCGCGGGACTGTCTCATCAGAAACGAACCCCCTGGAACGTAAAGGGCTATATTGAAGGATCACCGTGAATTTTAGTCAGTACCAGTCCGACAGTAGAGTGGGAGGACTCATTATCAAATTTTGATAATTTTACCATGATAAAAAAGTACATAGCATAGGGCTACAATTCTCGGTGTACCAAAATAACAGTAGAAATAAATGACCAAGAAACAATTATTAAAGACTGTGATTGGTACAAGAAGCCACATTATTTACCAAGGTTTAACACTAGTGCCATGTTGTATTGTTTGTATTAATAATTAATAGACTTTTTATGTATTAAAATATGTAATTTAATCAAAAGGTTAATACAGACAATTCTGTGAAGACAATGACAAATGCTCTTGTTTTTCAATGACAGCTGTCAGAATGATTAGTAACGTTCCGTTACTACATCATCCCCTTTTATTTTTAAATTTATTTATACATTTTCTTCTTTTCCTTTTAAAACAACTTAACTAACTTTCTTACAGTATTAATGATTTACTTATACATTTTCTTCTTTACCTTTAAAAACAACTTATTTAAACTTAAAAAAAACACAACTTATCTAATGTTTACAGTATGAGTACATCACAGTTACACATTCAACCAGTGAGCACCTGCATCTGGTGAACAACAAAGTCTATGCTGGTCGAATGTAGAAAGAGGTTCTAGTATAATTAACATTATTTTTGTCTCTTACATCATACGACCTATGTCTATTTATACCAACAATTATACCTTCAACCCACACATTCTTTTGTACATCTTTCTTAAACCATATTTTTTGTCCTAATACAAATTTTGTTTTTATTCTACTTGTTTTATTATAATTTTTAATATTTCTGTCTACCTGTTTACTTAATTGATGTTGCACATTACTGTTTAACTTTGGTCTTAAAAAATTTTGTGAACTTATTAATTTTGTTTTTATATTTCTATTCATTAATAATTCACTAGGTGAAAAACTTGTTCCAGCCACTGGTGAAACTCTATACTTTAATAAAGCTACTCTATAATCTGTGTTGTCTTCATTACATTTATACATTATTTTCTTTGCAATCTGTACTCCTCTCTCTGCCATTCCATTTGACTGTGGATATCTAGGACTAGTATATGTATATTTAAAACCCCATGCCTGTGCAAATTGTTTACATTCCCTGGAATCAAATGGTACATGATCTGAGACAATCTCACTAGGAACTCCAAAGTTACTAAATACATCTAATAATGTATTATTAATTGCATTTGCACTTTTGTTACTAAGCAACTTAATATCTAACCACTTTGAGTAATAGTCATATATTACTAAATAATTTTTTCTTTTATACTCCATTATATCAATACCTAACTTTAAAAATGGTAAGCTAGGAACTGAATGTGTGATCAGTGGTTCTTTTACATTATTATTGTGAAAAGTTTGACAGGGATAACATTTTTTTACGAATTCTTCAATGTGTGTGTCTATGTGTGGCCAATAATATAATTTTCGTGCTAATTGTTTCATTTTAGTCATTCCTATGTGACCTTCATGTAATATTTTTATGATATGCATTCTTAAAGCCTTTGGTACAATT
This sequence comes from Agrotis exclamationis, assembly GCA_950005045.1. Lineage (NCBI taxonomy): Eukaryota > Metazoa > Arthropoda > Insecta > Lepidoptera > Noctuidae > Agrotis > Agrotis exclamationis. Next base: position 742,118 of record OX465440.1, on the reverse strand, counting down.
AATCTATCCTTATAAAATACTAAATTTTCATCAAATGACAGTTCATTCTTTAACATATGATAGCTATGCATATAGTCTGGAATACTATTACTTTTAGGCCAACCCTTCTTGATATATTCTATTAATTCTACCAACTCAGTATCCTTAGATGTTTCAGTTATTAATTGTAATTTTTGTTCCTGTGTACATTCTAAATTCTGAGCTAGGCCTACACAATGTATGACGTCATACATATATGATTCATCAACATCACTACATTCCTGATATGATCGTGATAATAAGTCTGCAATATACATCAATCTACCCTGTTGGTATTTAAACTCTATATTATATTTTAGTAATTTTAGTGTTAATCTTTGCAATCTTGATGATGGTATCTCATGTAGATGTTTCTTTAATAATGATTCCAATGGTTTATGATCGTTTATTATTGTTATCTGATGTCCGTACACATAATAATGAAATTTTTTGGTGGCCCACACAACACTTAGCAATTCTTTCTCTATTTGGGAAAAATTTTTCTCTGACTGTGTTAAACTTCGTGATGCAAAACTAACTGGCTTATTATTTTGTAATAAACAACAACCAATGCCATCTTTGGATGCATCACATTGTACCACTATAGGTAATTTATTATCGAAATTCTGTAATATTGGTGCTTTTGTTATTAATTGCTTAATTTTATTATAAACATTTTCATGAACTTCAGTCCATATCCACTCTACATCTTTTTTTAACAATAAATGTAGTTGAGCTGCAATATTGGCCATATTTGGAATAAACTTTCTTAAATAACCTACCATCCCAAGAAAAGTTTGTAGTTGCTTTTTATTCTTTGGGCTTTTCATAGTTAATATGGCATTTACCCTGTCTGGGTCTATTTTCATGCCCTTTTCTGAAAAAATATGTCCAAAATATTTTACCTCTTTTAATTTATATTGAAATTTATTCTTATTAAATCTAACATTATGTTCTAAAGCTCTCTGAAACACTGCATTCAATATGACATCATGCTCCTGTTCAGTGTTTCCACATATCAATAAATCATCACAGTAAACAATGACACCTGGTATGTTTCCAAAAGTAATTTCACTATACCTTTGAAATATTTCTGGAGCCACTGACAAACCAAATGGCATTCTTAAAAATTTGAAGCAACCATAAGGGCTGTTAAAAGTACATAAATCATTGGAATCCTCACTAAGTTTAATATTATAAAAGCCATCCGTTAGATCTATTACTGAAAAACACTTTTTATTACACAATTTAGACACTATTTCGTCTATTGTTGGTATCAAATGATGCTCTCTAACTAATACTTTATTGAGATCTTTTGGATCCAAACATAATCTTAAAGAACCATCTTTCTTTTCAATTATTACCAAATTGCTTACAAAACTCTTCGGATGCTCTACTCTCTCAATGACTTTGCTCTTCACCAGTGCTTCCAGCTTGTCAGCAAGGCGCTTCATGAGTGCATTAGGCACTCTTCGTGGTGGTCTCACTACAGGCTCTGCACCAGGTTGAATGCGCAACTGCAGTGGACTCTTAAATTCTCCAACACCCTGAAACAGTTTTTTATTCATATTAATAATTATTTCTTTTTCCTTGATATTGTTACTGAAGCTGTGTACACTGTTAATATTTATATTATTAATTAGCTTTAATTCTATTAATGTGTCCAAACCCAAAATCGGTTTAACATGTTGTTGAATAATTATGAACTCGGTAATAAATTTCTTTCCTTCATATATTAATGTTAATATTATTTTACCTAATGGTTTAATTCTTTCTCCCCCAAATGCCTCTAAAATTATATTAGTCTCAGACCACTTAGGATTTTCATCATCGACTATTCTTCTTAATTCCCCCAGTGATAGAACATTCACTTGTGCCCCTGTGTCACACTTAAAATTCACCATTTTATTCCCAACTTTTAATGTCAATAACCACTCCTTATTATTAATGTTATTATTATTCCCTACGGAATGACAAACTTTCGTGAGTCATAATTCCTTATCCTCACTATCCCCATCCTTATTGTTTACTTGTTCTATTTTGTCAATCTCCTGGACCTTATTTTTACATCCTGATGCAAAATGATTTAATTTAAAACATTTATTACAAGTTTTCCCATAAGCTGGGCACTGTCTTGGACCATGTTCTCGGCTACATTTTAAACAATGATAGAAGTTTTTATTAAACTGTTTGTTATACTTAGCTCCTTTAATGTTGGGGTTTTGGCCCTGTTCCTTATTAATTTTGTCTACACTTAATGTTAGCTCCGCCTGCTTCTGGATGTTCTTCATGTGCTCCTTTGACAACTCTGCAGCTCTGCACCTGTTCACCGCCTTGTCAAGGGTAAGATCATTGACCTCTAATAGTTTTTGTTGCAGATTTTTATCACTGATGCCCATCACTATCCTGTCACGTAGCATGCGGTCTTCCATGTCGTTATAGGCACAATTTTTTACTAGCTTCTTGATTTGTGTGTAGAAATTGTCAAAACTTTCTCCCTCTTCTTGTTTTCTATTATTAAATACGAACGCATTGATCACTTCATTTTGCTTAGGAGTGAAGTAATCATCAAACGCCTTTAGAACTTCTTCATATTTTTGACTGTCCTCGTCCTTGCATAATATGTTAAAATATAATTCCTGTGCTTCTGCTCCAATGCAGTTTAGTAATATGGCCGCCTTTCTGCTTTCCGACAACCTCTCAAAACCAGCCGCCGTGAGAAAAATTTGGAATTGTTGTTTAAATTTCTTCCACCTGGGCAGCAAATCTTCAACCGCGTCTAGCGATAACGCCTGTGGCATCCTATACTCAATAGTGGACATTTTTTGTAAGTCTTGTTTGCCCTCACCCATGCGTTTTCGTTGCCGGTTTGCTATCTGTTGCAATCGTCTTAATCTTTTTGGTTTTGTTACTCGTAACCTTATTCTGATTTGTTCTTATACCGGCTGCGCCATGTATTGTTTGTATTAATAATTAATAGACTTTTTATGTATTAAAATATGTAATTTAATCAAAAGGTTAATACAGACAATTCTGTGAAGACAATGACAAATGCTCTTGTTTTTCAATGACAGCTGTCAGAATGATTAGTAACGTTCCGTTACTACACATGTCACTCTCAAGCTAAGTCATCAGACAGATTCACTTGAGTCATTACAAGTAATTAAAATGATCATTAGTATCGGTTTTAACAAGACGGAATTATTCCGTTTCACTTGTAAGAATAGTCGACGTGAAAACTGTTTTTATAGGTATCATGAACGTTTTCACGCAGAGATATGTATAAGTACGAGAACTTGTGGTTGCAACCGTGACAGCAAGACTCACTAGTTGACTTTACAACATTTCTAGTAATAAATACTAACTCCTTGTTATCTCTACTTAGTACTTAGTATATATTACTAGAAATGTTGTAAAGTCAACTAGTGAGTCTTGCTGTCACGGTTGCAACCAGAAGTTCTCGTATAGGTAGCCAGACATTTCTCTGCGTGTTGTGTGTGATAAGTAGAAACACATTTCTTGCAGTTTAGAATTTCATCTCTGAGATTTTGTTTGTACATTCTTATAATATACAGGGTGACCCTGGCATTACTCGATTTTCAAACGATTTTCTTAGAAAACCGGCCAAGTGCGAGTTGGACTCGCCCATGAAGGGTTCCGTAGTAGCAAGCATAGATAGGGGAACAGTGTATAAGACGGGGACGATAACAATCGCGAGGTATAATGGGGACATACACTCTTTAGGCATACTTAACACAGCACTAACGTAGCGCAAGCGCCATCAGAACGTCATTTACAAGCGGCCATTAACAAATGGCGTCCTGCTGGCGCTTGGGCTACGTTAGTATTGTGTTAAGTTTGCCTTAAGTGTGTGATTTCCCATCACACCTCGCGTCCCCGTCTTATACACCGTTCCCCTAAGGCATACAATATCGATATATCAATATTATAATGAGATTAGTCAGTAATATACACAAACAATAAACTAACTTTGTTTTTCATAGAGTTTGTATGAATGACAAAGTTATATTTGCGGTTTTCGAAAATCTACTATATCTCAAAAACTGCTAACTGTATCTCATCCAAACCAATTTTCGTTGGAAGTTTTTGTTGAGGTCTACATTATAATTTTTTTTTAGTTTTATCGTTCTCTTATTTTAGAAGTTAAAGGGGGGGGGGGGGGGGGGGGCACACATTTTACCACTTTGGAAGTGGCTCTCGTGCAAGCTGTTCAGTTTAGAAAAAAAATATATTAGTAACCTCATTATATTTTTTAAAGACCTATCCATAGATACCCCACACGTATGGGTTTGGTGAAAAAAAAATTTTTGAGTTCCAATTCTAAGTATGGGGGGCACCCCCAAAATTTGTTTTGTTTTTAGTTTTGTATGAAAATCCTAATGCGGTTCACATAATACACCTACCTACCAAGTTTCAACAGGATAGCTCTTATACTTTCGACAAAAAGTGGCTGTGACATACGGACGGACAGACAGACAGACAGACAGACATGACGAATCTATAAGGGTTCCGTTTTTGCCATTTGGCTACGGAACCCTAAAAAAACGTTACACTTACGAAAGTTGACCACGTATTAGAGAAAAACAGCCCTAAGACACCCCATAGACATTTCTTAGAGGTATTTATTAATCATTCATATTCGTTTTAAAGTTAGAGAATTTTATTTTATTTCAATTTCAAAGAATTTGTTTCTTATCTGAAAAACACCAAGAAAAAGTGGTCAAAACTTTTGAACCGTAAAAAATAGCACTTTACGTTATGTCTCGGAGGTAAAATTTGATCCATACATCCAGGAACAGCCTGTATAATAATAATATAATCTACTCAAATCTATAACATTCCCACAAAAACATTAATTAAAACTTCTTTATGTCCCAGGCGTCATGTACCTATAATAATAATTTTTATGAGTCAATCTAGGTCTTGAACTATTGGTGTAGCAAATAATCATCAAAATTTGTTCAGTAGATTCTTATCGAAAGCAGGAGAGGAGCTCGTGGCTAAATAATTACAGCCGCACAGGCCGATCTTCCGGGTTAAGCCGCGCTTACCGAGGTTGGTCTTTGGATGGGTGACCATCTGTCATAGCGAGTTTCCTCCGTGCCTCGGAAAGCACATAAAGCCGTTGGTCCCGGCTGTCATTTGTAGATCTTTGACAGTCGTTACTATTAGTTAGAAACTCTAAAGTCTGACAACCAGTGTTACCATGGGGTATGGTATTACCCAGTTACTGGGTTGTGGATTCAGCTGCATCTGGTTCGACTGGAGGCCGACCCCATATACCTGGGAAAAGGCTATAACATCCATCAATCCTCACAAACTTTCGCGTATAAAATAATAGCAAGATAATCGAGTAAACCCACTGTTATCGCACTAGTGCGCCTGCGCAGCCATACTATCACTATTGACGTTGGTTTTATATAGTTTTCCTGTTCAAACAGACGTAAACAATGGTTTACTGCACAATACTGAATGAAGTGAAATGATAATATTTATTTATGTAAGCAGGTATAGTAGAAATCACACACGTCTTTTTACAAACTAGATGAGGCCGGTGTTTCGTACCTGACTACTCTGAGAAGAAACAGCCGAAATAACTCAGAGATCACTGTCTCTTTTAAATTCTTGTTACGTCGATCGTATTGCGAGACCAATCTACAGGCTTCTCGAAGGTTCCACAAGGTTCTCGACTATTCCACTGAAGATTGGTCTGGAAGTTTCTAGAAAATTGTACCCTGTTCTAGATGTTTCGAGATGGTTCTGGAATGTTCCAGAAGGTATAGGACTATGTCGAAGTCTATGGATGTTTCCAGAACGTTCGACTATCTTCTAGAAACATCTAGTGGGTCCGGTCTGGGTATAAAAAGGGCGCCGATCGGCGACCTGAGTCAGTCTGGTTTTGACTACGATCGAGGCGACTCGAAGTGAACTGGAAGCGATCTCTAAGTGATTTTTACGTGTGATTAAGTGTGTGTATAAGTGTTTAAGTAGTGTTAAGTGTTTGTTTTAATTAGTGATTCGTGTGTAAATAAAGTTTATTTGGTTTTAATTGGTGTTAATTAATTCATCCCAATACCCAGCTCGTAACAGTCTATTGGTCAAGTCATACGAGGACCTGGAGGTATTTTCAATACTAAAATTAAAGCTCGAGAGTTTGTTTGTTTCGTTGACCGCGCTAATCTCATGAATTTACAAGTAGTTGTTGGAATTGAAAATGAAATTTTGTATTAAATAGGAACTAAGGGTGGTGGACTAAGGATGTTAAACAGGCGCCGAGCAGCAGGGTTATTTTTTTATCTTGGTACAATCATCAAATAAGTCCTCCCATCCATATCTCAGACTCATACTGACTAAAATCTGCGGTGATCCTTCAATAGTCCTTTACGTTCCAGGGTCACGGTTACCTGATGACACAGTCCCGCGACCCCGGGAGTAGCAGGGGATCAACCACGGGGAACAGCCAATGTGTATTATTACATCTTTAGTGCTTCTTCAATTAGTCGTTGGGAACATAAAACGTAGGTATCATTGTGAATCTTAACATATTTTATGTATACCATCAGATATACGGTCACGTTGAAACCATTAAAATATAATTGATATGAACATGACATCTTCCATGTATCATCATCTCATCTTACGTAAGATGCTGTTTTACAGCATTGTAAAATCCCTCTGTAATATTAATTACTACCAACCTAATAATTAATAATTATGGTTACCTATTCATCATCAGCCTATAATGTTCCCACTGCTGGGACACAGGCCTCCTCTCTCTGAAAGAGCATCCACAACGCCGGCCATCAGGGCTATTGGCTAACTTGATAGTCACTGACCAGCAGTTGTCAACCTGAACTTGTATGGGGAAGGCCGGTCAAAGCTAATTGTAGATGGCGCCACCATAGGTAAGTCCTAATCCGACCAATGAGGTAGTTCTATTTTGAAGTACCTATAAGATTTGAGCCAATGACGATGCTTGGAACAAGCTATGCTAGCGCCATTAGTTCCCTAGTTGCCATCCCCATTGCTTGACACAACGACCATTTATATCTAGACTCCTAATCACAGGCGACCGATGTCTGTCAACACATTAGGCAAAAAAGTCTTAAGTTCGTATTAGTTTCAACCACTCCTGTGAGTCCCCTGGTGCACTGACCTTGAGTTAGCCAATCAGAACGCAGTACCCCGTCCCCCTCGCTTACGTCGTACCTCAGCGACTTGGCAGAAAATTTTCGTTAGTCAGATCGTGCATGAGGCGTCTAGATATAAATGGTCGTTGGCTTGACACCTGTTATGAAGCTAAGTTGAGGACTGGAGTGCCTCAAGAGCGTTAGAATAGTTGATTTTAGGGAACATTTATCAGTTTCATTGCAAATGCAAAAGCCAATATGAAATTTACGTTTTGATAGCTATTTGATGGTCACCACTCAGACACCGAGATACGCAATAGCCCCGCAGAGTGCGTGTCGGTATTTTATGAGAAAATCATCGTGATTGTACTAATAGGCACCACGTTTTTAAATCACTCCAGAGTTGTAGAAAAAAATGGCCGCGACTCAACTTATCAATTTAAATAAATATTAAATTAGTCTTACACAAATAAATACTAAGTAAACGACGTAAATTCCTGGCTATTTATATAGTTTGTTCTAGCTTCTGTTTAAGACTGTATGTTTTTTAATAATTATAATACAAGATAATAAAAAAAAATGATTTATTGTCCTGAATGAATCACAATCTTTCTAGTACAAAAATATTAATTAATTGTTGCTAAGAAAACGTTCTTAGAATAGTTTCCTCTTCCTGAAATTTATGAAAGCAATTAAAAAATAAGTATTTGACTTTTTCCCGCGGATCTGTTCTTCCCTCCCCAACATTGAAATTCATCAAAATTTGTCCAGGGGATTGTGCGTGAAAACGTAACAAACAAACATAGGTACTCAATTTTTGCAATTATTAGTTAGGATTATGTTAGAATGTCTGTCTACATACCTACTACAAGTACTACAACCACGAGATATTATAATTAGAATTTGCAATAAAAAAATACTTTGAAAAGACTCGCTTTTTCAGTAGGTACAGAATCAAAAATTGTTTAAAATTAACGTCAAAGTCCCCGTTTATTTTACGTCACAAAACCGTGAAACCTCTGAAATACACGAAGGTCACAGTCAACATCACTTCGCCATCGCCACGCCCATTCATCTGTGTTATCAGTGATCGCCATCGGTCATGTAATAGCGACCACACGACCACTGACGTCACAGTATTGTTAGACTTCTATTCTTCATGCTCCTTAGGCTTCTATCCTACTGCTAGCGAGTAAGCTATCGACTGTTACCGCTCAAGAATCGTAAAAGTAATCAGAATGAGATCTTCGATTTTGACGACTCCGTTATCGCTGGCATAAGCAACAGGATCCGCGTACGAAGTCGCGGGCGGAAGCTAGTCTTTAATACATTTTAAACTTTATTCTCTATATCGTTAAGCTGAGATCTATTAAATACTACAGAACCCATACAGCCTTACTACAAAAACTTAAACATCTGTTGAACACTTGTCTAAGAAAAGTGTGACTGCAAAACGGACCTTATTACAACGCCATAATCTGACATTTTTTTAGACACGTGTTCAACAGACGTTTAAAAGTTTTTGTGGTACGACGGTTATAGTTTATCGTCTGACCTTCAGTGACTATTGTTAAAATTCTCTCCACTCACTTGTAAGTCGCGATCTTCTTGTCGAAACAGAACCTCTCCTCGCAACAGTTCCAGTACATCGTCTCCAGACAGCTGTGGACAAGACACACCAACATTAATACTTCTGGTCATGCGCCAAACAAAATGTTACAAATCGACCGTGTTATTAAGTCCTCGCCTTTGCCCGTGGAATTAACGGGCATGGGACGAAGACAAAGGGAATCTATAGAGGCCACAAATCTGCACTAGTTAACATGAACAATATCTAATATCTACCAAGCACAGATAGTTATTTCAACGTTTTTTTTGGGGTGCTTGCTCCGTCTCATGCTTTTGGGCTGAATTCAGACAAAAAACCGGCCAAGTGCGAGTTGGACTCGCCCATGAAGGGTTCCGTAGCAGCAAGCATAGATTAGAGATATAATTATATTGAGATTAGTAAGTAATATACACAAACAATAAAAATAACTTTGTTTTTCATAGTGTTTGTATGAACGGCAAAGTTATATTTGCGGTTTTTGAAAATGTACTATATCTCAAAAACTGCTGACTATATCTCATCCAAACCAATTTTCGTTGGAAGTTTTTGTTGAGGTCTACATTATATATTTTTTTTAGTTTTATCATTCTCTTATTTTAGAAGTTACAGGGGGGGGGGGACACATTTTACCACTTTGGAAGTGTCTCTCGCGCAAACTGTTCAGTTTAGAGAAAAATGATATTGGTAACCTCAATATCATTTTTAAAGACCTATCTACAGATACCCCACACGTATGGGTTTGGTGAAAAAAAAAATTTTGAGTTTCATTTGTAAGTATGGGGGGTACCCCCAAAAATTGTTTATTTTTAGGGTTCCGTAGTCAACAAGGAACCCTTATAGTTTCGCCATGTCCGTCCGTCCGTCCGTCCGTCTGTCCGCAGCTTAGCTCAGAGACGCCCAGCACTAGAAAGCTGTAATTTGGTGTAAATATACGGATTTGTTGCGTCAAAAAAGTGGTAAAATAAAATCTCGTAAAATATTTTTTTTTAGGGTACCTCCTGTACACGTAAAGCAGGGATGTTTTTTTTTTTTCTCGCGTACCCCTTAGTGTGGGGTATCATTAAATAGGCCTTTAAAAAATATTGGTAGTTTCCATCAACAATTTTTTGATAAAAAGATTCGTTTGTGAAATATTAAGCTTTAAAGTGCTAATTTTTGCCCTACTCGAGTGTCCCCCCCCTCTACCAGCTAAACGGTTATGTTTGGGGGTGTGAAAAAATTTACAATAGTAGTATATATAACGAAGTTTAAAAGAAAATTATCATGACTAAGTGGGCTTTACAAGTTTACGAGTAATAGTTGACCAACTTATAAAACGTACTGGGATAACATTTTCGTAAACAAAATGTATCGGAGAACAACTGCAAATGTAAGTTTGTCAACTTCATTTTTACAGCTATAATAGGTAGTGGAGTGGAGTGGAGTGCAGTGGAGTGGAGTGCAGTGGAGTGGAGTGGAGTGGAGTGGAGTGGAGCGTAGTGGAGTGGAGTGGAGTGGAGCGGAGTGGAGTGGAGTGGAGTGGAGCGGAGTGGAGTGGAGTGGAGCGGAGTGGAGTGGAGTGGAGCGGAGCGGAGTGGAAGGGAGTGGAGCGGAGCGGAGCGGAGCGGAGTGGAGTAGAGCGGAGTGGAGCGGAGTGGAGCGGAGTGGAGCGAAGTGGAGCGGAGTGGAGTGGGGTAGTGTGGGGTGGAGGGTCGAAAATCGCTTGAACCTTTTTAACAGGTTCATAGCGATTTTCGACGTGCCTTGACACCTCTCAAGTTTTTTTTTTTAATACGTCATAAATCGTAAACCTTTCAAAGTTGGAACCAACTACAAGAACTTTTATAGTATGTTTTTACTTGCTGCTACGGAACCCTTTATGGGCGAGTCCGACTCGCTCTTGGCCGGTTTTTTTTTTGTCAAAATCCTAATGCGGTTCACATAATACATCTACTTACCAAGTTTCAACAGGATAGCTCTCATACTTTCGAAGAAAAGTGGCTGTGACATACGGAGGGATAGACAGACAGACAGACAGACATGACGAATCTATAAGGGTTCCGTTTTTGCCATTTGGCTACGGAACCCTAAAAAGTCCATAAATCTGCACCCGTTAACATGAACAATTTTATCCATATCTACCAAAGACAGATAAAGTTATTTCAACGTTTTTTTTGGGGTGCTTTCTCTGTCTCATGCTTTTGGGCTGAATTCAGACAATAAACAAACACAGGAAAAAAGAAACGGCGATTTAAGTGAGCACAAATGTATGGAGAGATTATCTATTGTGACTTCAGTGTTAATTTATGTAATGTTTATGCTAATTAGTCCCGTGATAACTTCTTTTGCTTGGTAAACGCTAAATAACATCATATCTACAATATAATTTTAAGAAGAAAACATTTCCCTATAATTGCTATTTAATCGTTTCACAAGTTGTTACTCGTGAAACGACATTGATAATGATCATTAAAATATCACAATGATTCATAACCCAAAATTTCATTGAAAATGACTCACCTGCTATAGAGTTTAAGGTCACAAACTGACACACAACTGATATTTTAACTCACATTGGAAATACATACAAATTGTATTAAACACTACTTATTGTCTGCGGATTTGCTTTCGAACTTATAACCACTGTAATGTTTTGTATTATAGTTAATGACACTTGGGATTAAAATATCTTCCCATTAGTTAAAGTTTTGAGATCTTTTCAGTAATTCCAAAGATTTTTCCTGACATACAAACTTATCCTCTTAAAATATTAGCTATTTAGTAGGTACCGTACCTAATTATTTTTAAAGCTAAACACTTCTTCACTACTTTTCGCAGCTATGAAAGAAATAATGATACAAGAAGAAAGAATATTTATTTGAAGAAGCCTATGTACCACCAATGGGAATGTTCTAAAATGACTATGCTGAAGGCTTTGAATTATGATTAAAACACACGTGTTTTCCGTCTTGCCATAACAAGAGAACTGAATCCTGAATAATGAAAAAAAAAGATAATAGAAGCAAATATATTCACACATACTTGACAGTTCTTGGTCATTTTAGTTTGACCAGTTTATTATTGCAACTCAACGTGGCGCAGGCGCTGCTTGTCAAGAAAAAAATGTACATTAGGACAAACTCAGTACATACTTACAATTTAGTACCGTCTTCTGCCGCCTACACAGATATCTTGGTCGTATTGTAGGTACCTATTATTTTTAAAGACAGCGCCAAAGTTTTTTTTATAACAAAAGCACACATTATTATTCTTTGTCATAATCATGAAAATTAGACGTAGGTATATTTGTGCTGTTGGAATGTTAATTCTCGGCGTTAATCAGAGCGTTCAAAATGCGACAAAGAGTTAAGGTATTGATTTATTTTTCGCCTAATTGGACTTAAAATGGGCATAAAATATTTCGTTATTAGCAACTACAATTAGTGTATGCGAAATTTTGTGATCTGGAGCTGTTTAAAAGAACTACGTACTCGTAACAACGATTTAAAATAAAGGAAATGGTAAACCATTCCATGCAAGCCAATACCATTCCATCCAACCATTTCAAGGAAATTTTTAAAATAAACTATGTAGTTGAATCATAAATGGGTAGTTCTCCGAAATTCGATTCTTTGACTGATTCATATGGTCAAATTTTAATTTCACTTTCAGCTCAGTAACACATGTTCATATGAAAATAGATATTCCAAATAACATATATTTGTATGAGGGACTCGTTTTTACAAAGTAGTTTTTAAGATATCGACGTTTAAAAATTTAGTGCCCAGATGAATCAGAATTTTATACTGATGAATCAGGAACAGAAATAAAAAAATGGAAAACTTTGATTAAATTGGGCTCTGTATTAAGAAAATAATCAAAATATTATAACAAAAATAATATTTTATTATAAAAACAATTATCAGTGATCATATTAAGTCATGAGGCTGAGGCATGAGGCGGAAAAAATAGTCATGTGGCTTATGCTAGGCTAGGCTATTAATCCAATATGGCGGACGTCCAAGATGGCAGACTGGCTTTGAGGCACTTCCCGATAAGCTAGCAGGCTGAAATTTTCAGGGTAGCTTCAAACCCGATGAACAATGATAAAAATAATAAAATAATTAATAGATTTAAAAAATCTAAAAACCCACGTTTTTAAATGTCCTAAAAAGAAGAAAATAACCCTACGGGGCTGAGAGAGGGGCCACTCAAAACGTGGGGGCGTATCTTTGCAAGTTACACCTACGATCTCACGTCATGTAAATATATCCCATAAATAATCCCTTATATAATATACGCCCCCACGTTTTGAGTGGCCCATCTCTCAGCCCCGTAGGGTTATTTTCTTCTTTTTAGGACATTTAAAAACGTGGGTTTTTAGATTTTTTAAATCTATTAATTTTTGGACCAATGTAACTTGTAAAAATTGACAAAGATTTATACAAGTGACAGACGGGACCAGGGAGAAGCGAGGTCCGCACTTACGTAGTTTCCCCTTAATCTCACGATAAGTCTTTAAACAGCGATTAACACGATAATTGACGAATTTTCCGCCAGTGTGGTCCTAACTTAATGCATAGTTACCAATCCAAGTATCATCCAACCGCGGCTTAAACTTACAGATCAACCTGTGCGGTTGTTATTATTAAGCCACGATGAGTTCATAAAATAAATTATTTCCATCATCAGTGTAAAATTGTAATGACGATGTATCACATTCTTAAGCAGAAATTATTACTGTTAATGCACCGTTATAAAAGGAAAACCACAAAATATCATTCTCTGGTACAAAACAGATATAACTGTAGTACATTGAACTGATGATAGACGTCATTGATCGATAGGAGTAGGAACAACGATGACGCTAACTTCTGCCTAGTTTACACCGTGCGAGTTAATGTGCAAGTCAGAATACAGCTGACTGTGCGAACGTATCACACGAGTTACTTGCTCATTAGAAAGGTAAGCATCTTCGGACTACAAGAAGTACGGTAATGCCGAATGCGTCATCGGTACATGGTGGACAGACGACCTTATAAAAGTCGCCGGAAGACGCTGGATGCAGGTCGCGTCCAACCGGTATATGTGGAGATCTAAAGGGGAGGCCTATGTTCAGCAGTGGACGTCCTATGGCTGAGATGATGATGATGATGACACGGTGGCGTCGCTCCCGTACGTTCAAAACGTTTTGCCAATAATTTTATTGTGTGCACACTTAAGGAATGGAATTTTCTGCCGAGGTCTGTATTTCCTGATAACTACAGCTTTGGGGTCTTCAAGTCAAGAGTGAATAGGTTACTTGAAGCGTGCTACACCATCGACCATATCCTCGGTTACCATCAGGCGAGATACCTAGTAGTCAATTCTAGCCAGGGCATACAAAAAATATGTCATCGGAACAGGATTTATCAGTGTGCCAAACTTGCAGCTTAGTTCTGAGCCTACTCAATAGCCATATTTCTAATGGATTAAATTTTGTTGCGAAAGATTGAAGAATAGAAAGACAACTTCAATTATCACAAGAAAACAGAACCAATCTCACCGTTAATTTCCGAGCAGAATATACGTAATACTTATTAATATCAATGCGAACACACGTCATTCAATCCATACACTACGAGTATAAACAAAGAAACTTTAAACACAACCACTCCACTGCATTACAAAATCCTGTTGCCACTAAACAACGATTTCCACCAACTATTTATTTTTATTCAAAAGCATCTCCATGGAGTTTTTTTTTCACGTTCACGATCATCAGATGCACGACAGCACCGAGGAGATACGCAGATGAAGTACATTATCTTGACAATGATTGACGCTATCAGCGATGGGAGCGCTTCTGTTGCATGATTATCTTTGGTTTCTGATGCTGTAGTGTCGCGGTTTCCAAATGTGTTTACGGTCACGATAAACTGATTGATGTTTTTATAGATCGCCATTTTGATAATGATCCAAAAGTGTTTTTGCAGATTGTCAGAATCAATGTTGTGCATCGTCTAGCTTCGATTAAAGATTTTAATCTGACTTTGACACACACTATTATTAGAATTTTTCCTCGAGATATTGTTGCTTTTATTTTCGCCTAGCTTCCGCCCGCGACTCCGTCCGCGCGGATGTCGGTCTTCGCGTGGATGGTTTATTTCTCCATTTTTAGTAACTCTGACAATGACATCTTATAAATATCTATTGGACCCAAATACGGCTAAGCCTATAATAATTAAGGAGATCCCTCTATTGAGCTACTGCTGTTGAGCTCGCGTTCTGTAGTAAGTATTTTTTTCATAGTAATTCCGACCTTGTATTTACAAATAACTGATCGGAACAGTAATCAAGAAGGTCGCGCTGAAAAGCACGGTTTAAAATTACACGCATACAATATTAATTCCACGGACGACCGCTCGCCACACTGGACACGTCCGCTCGCATCAAAATTCTGAATTTATATGCATCGCGCGGCGCGGAACGCGGCTCCTTGTATAGGAGTCGGGGAGGCGTGGCCCGCGTGTGCCGCAAACGGTTCAAGCCAAATCCGACTTTCGGCGCTACAGGTTACGGCGCTGAATCCACTGCGGGTAATGCAACGTGTGTTCGCGGTTCTACAGAACAACGTCTATGAATAAAACTGAAAAATAAGATTTTTTTTCCTACGTATTTTTCCAGGATAAAAAGTATCCTATTTTATGCCCAGGATAATAAGGTATAATTATACCAAGTTTCATCGAAATCGAACCGTTAGTTTTCACGTGATGCCTGCATATACAGACAGACAAAAATTTTTTTAATCACATATTTGGGTTTGGTATCGATCCAGCAACACCCCCCGCTATTTATTTTTTCAATATTTTCAATGTACAGAATTGACCCTTCTACAGATTTATTATATGTACTAGCTTTTGCCCGCGACTTCGTCCGCGTGGAATAGTTACTTTGGGCTAACGTTAAATTTAACCCGGATTTCGAAGCATTCTTCATTGGCGCTCCGCTCCTATTGGCCTTAGCGTGATGATATATAGCCTATAGCCTTTCTCTATAAATTGACTATTTTATACCTTCGGCCGCGAGACGCGTCGAGCGCGGCGACCGATTCTCAAAAATAATCCTTATAGCATGATTCAGTATTCACGCGCAATGGCTTATTGGCGTATTTCATGTATAACTTTAGTGTTTCTGTACTGATTTATATGATTTTTTTTAATGGAGCAGTTAATTAATGTTAACTTTTTCAATTAGGGGTGACTGAGAGTGTTATAAACGTAAGAGTATTCAAATGTAATCAGAAAGCTTCGAACTGCTAAGCTATCGGGAGTTACACGTGTTATTGTGAGTCAACCATAAAAGATAGACATATGCTGTCGTGGGGTATTTTTTATATAATTTTAAGGAGAAAATTTCCGTCATAAATGATTTCTGTGTAGCTTAACCATTAGGGTTGCACACGCGACGGAAGATTAAAAAACCCACGTTTTTAAATGTCCTAAAAATAAGAAAATAACCCTACGGGGCTGAGAGAGGGGCCACTCAAAACGTGGGGGCGTAAATTATTTATGAGATATTTACATGACGTGTATAGCTCGTGGGCGTAACTTGCAAAGATACGCCCCCACGTTTTGATTGGCCCATCTCTCAGCCCTGTAGGGTTATTTTCTTATTTTTAGGACATTTAAAAACGTGGGCTAATAGATTTTTTAAATTTATTAATTATTTTATTATTTTTATCTTTGTTCATCGGGTTTGAAGGTACCCTGAAAATTTCAGCCTGCTAGCTTATCGGAAAGTGCCTCAAAATTGAGTTGCAAAAATCCAACCGGAACGACAAAACGTGGGAAAAACACGCTTTGAGCACCCACTAAATATTATACTTTTTTTTAGTCTTCTTCATATTCAAACTTAATTTACTTCTTATCCGCCAACTTGGGACGGCTGCCATGTTGGATTTAGGTCACGTGATATTTTTTTTCGTATCCCATTCAGCAAACCGTTTCGTTTAATACCCATATCATGGGGATGCATTTCAAATAGCCGATCCGCCATCTTGGATGTCCGCCATGTTGGATTTAAGACACGTGACTATTTTTTTCATATTCCTGACAGCAAACCCTTTCATTTGATACCCATATCTTGGGGGTGCATTTCAAATAGCCTGTCCGCCATCTTGGACGTCAGCCATATTGGATTTAAGTCACATGACTATTTTTTTCGTATTCCTGACAGCAAACCCTTTCATTTGATACTCATATCATGGGGGTGGATTTTAAACAGCCAGTCTGCCATCTTGAACGTCCGCCATATTGGATTTAGGTCACGTGACTATTTTTTTCGTATTCCCGACAGCAAACCCTTTCATTTGATATCCATATCATAGGGGTGCATTTCAAATAGCCTGTCTGCCATCTTGGACGTCCGCCATATTGGATTTAAGTCACCTGACTAAATTTTCGTATTCCTGACAGCAAACCCTTTCATTTGATACCCATATCATGGGGGTGGATTTTAAACAGCCAGTCTGCCATCTTGAACGTCCGCCATATTGGATTTAAGTCACGTGACTATTTTGTTCGTATTCCCGACAGCAAACCCTTTCATTTGATATCCATATCATAGGGGTGCATTTCAAATAGCCTGTCTGCCATCTTGGACGTCCGCCATATTGGATTTAAATCACGTGACTATTTTTATTTCGTATTCCTGACAGCAAACCCTTTCATTTGATACTCATATCATGGGGGTGGATTTCAAACAGCCAGTCCGCCATCTTGGGTAGGCCGCCATATTGGATTTGTAATGACGTTTCTTAGCTAGTCATGTATTTTCATCAGAACTCAGAGCATGTGCAAAATTTCAGTCTGCTAGCTTATCGGAAAGTGCCTCAAAATTGAGTTGTAAAAATCCAATCGGAATCCATTCACTGCTCTGCTCCTATTGATTGTAGCGTGATGAAAAGTATACTATAACCTGCTCAGGAGTATGAAAAATAATTGTACCAAGTTTCGTTAAAATCCGTCGAGTAGTTTTTGTTTCTATAGCGGTTATACAGACAGACAGACAGACAGACAGACAGACAGACAGACAATAATTTTACTGATTGCATTTTTGGCATCAGTATCGATCCCTAAACAACCCCTGATAGTTATTTTGGAAATATATTTAATGTACAGAATTGACCTCTCTACAGATTTATTATAAGTATAGATTAAAGTTACGTGTGACGTCACGCCGCGTGGCATTTATTCGGGGTGACGTCACACGTAACTTTAATGGGCTATATCTTTGTTATTTTTAGTTTAATCGAAAAAAGAAAAAATACGTGTCCAATATTTTTTTATAATCTAAAATATGGACTAAATAGAATGTAATAATTTTGACCTTGGAAACTACCCTATATGCTAGGGACAAGCTTGAACATGAAACTCTTATTGAAAAGACCTCGGAATTGAACACACGGACCCAATACTCTGAAGTAGCGTTCACAACCAGTAAACGAAAGAGGCGAAACGAGGAAATTATAGTGAAAACCTTGAACACGACACAAATGATTGTTTTCACCCATTTATAGACGAATGATTCTTTTAATAACAGATGATGGGCTTATTAGACATAACTGTTTTAATTGCGGTTATTATAGTTAATTACATTTAGTACTGGCTCTCGTAGATTTATTATGCATTTTTATTGATTTACAAGACTTTTTTTCTCTAAGAAATCTGTCATTCCACAAAAAGTCGAAAAAACATAGAAGAGGCTTAAGATGAAGCGACCTCACCCAGAATCCTGCGCACCGACAGAAAACAGTAAAAATTGTATGGTGCCGATTTTTTTCTTCTTTTTCAACGCAGTATCGAGGGGTACCCTCGTCCTAATACTCCTAGATAAGCAAATAAAGTCAATGATTTCAAAAGGAAGGATACGCCCATCAGAACATTTTGCCTAAACCTTCTTCATAGAAGCAAAAAGTAGCGCCATCTACAATCAATCATACGAACTACGTGCAACTTCGATAACGTAACCTCAGTTGACCGAGTTCCTTTGGCCCGGAACTGACAGCTGGGGGCCAAAAGACTGGTGACATTTTCGTTGTGTGGTTGGACCTGCCCTTACGAAATAAGTCGATGAATAAAGTATACTTACTACTGGCATGACTTGCACAGTTTGAGCAACATCTTGAGGTGTTCACATAGTGTCTACAGGAGCTGATGTCGACCCCGCGCATGGAGGCTCAGGCTATGTTGTCACTGTAATACAACACTGCGGTCCTGAAACATAGAGAACAGTATGGTTATGTTTGAGAATTTGACAATAAATTCAGATCTTAAATGACATGTGGCGCCATCTTTCATCATGATGAAAGTTATAGTTTTTTTCACGGGAGTATTTTTTTTCAGGATGAAAGTTATCCCATGTCCGTCTCTGAACACCTGAGAACAGTCGTGGTTTGGGTGTAAATTAGTATAAAATTAGTTAGTATTAGGAAGCACGGGGCAAGTATTAATATTGCCTGCAGGTCTAGATGTTAATGTTAGATTAGACCTTTATAAATATACGAAACAGATAAATTGTATATTGCTAGGTAAAGATACTATTATAAAAGACGAAACATGCAAATTGCTGAAAACGAAAGGCCTATCTTATGACGTTTTTGTGACGGGTAGTAAATGTGAACATTTCGTTTTAACTTGATAGAAAAAAAAAATAGTTTATCGTTCGTAGAGGATTGGAGCCGGTTTTCCATTTTCTACACAATTAACGCCGTAAATACTTCAAGTACCCTATAGGTAAAATCCGAAACGTGTTATATCCCCATTATTAGTTCCATTGAAATTATGTATCTAGTTCTCACAATGTTCATCTATGTCGAGAGCATGTCAGATTGTTCCAACTCCGTGCTATAACGATGCTATTGTATTCAAATGAGAACAATCTGACACACTTCTCTGAGCTGATCAACAAGGTTGAACACCTTATGGTGCTAGTAGTTTAATTGGTACAATATCAAGTAGGTACTGGGTCACGAATGTGCCACCTACGGCTTATGTAAAATTATTAACTTTGACACGACACCAAGCTACAGTGCTATTCCCTATCAGCCTTGTGACGGTGCGGCTGCAGCGCTCACGCCACACTGGGCCTAAAGTTTGTTATTAAGGCGCGGACTGACTACGATTTTAATCGTTTAGGACCGCGTAAACTATTGTCACCACGATGGAGCGTCAATAAGATTGAAAATTGAAAAAATGATATTTGTGTTGAAATGTGACGTAAGCTGCGAATGGGCGTTTATTTTACTGCTTTTTCTTTAGATTATTTAAAATATAAACATAAAATTAAATAATGGTTTGGTTAAAGTTTTAAAAAAATGGAAAACCTACTAAATTCTTAAAAAAAAACTGTTGTTATCGCTGGAAATACAGAGATCTTCGACGTCAAAGTTTATTTTTGTGCTACAACTTCCCAATTTTTATTGGGAATATCAAACTCTTATTTATTATTCTGTTCGGTTTAAATTCTTCTTTATACCCTTCTCTGTTCACTGTATTTTTCGCGTTGCTTATTTTTATTACATTACGTCATACTCGACGTTCTAAGAAACCAATTTTTGGGAATTTGAGATAACACCGCGCCTTAAATGATATTTATTTTGTAAGTTGGTTATAAAAAAACACTTTTACACGTCACAAACAATACTTTTAAAGCTAGATGAGGCCAGTGTTTCGTACCTGACTACTCTGAGAAGAAACAGCCGAAACAAACTCAGAGGTCACAGTCTCTTTTAAAGTCCAGACATTGTTTTGCTCAGGTCATACGAGGACCATGCGGGTGTCTGAAATGGTCTTTTGAGGAAAGAACCACACAGATTTGAGTGGACCTGTCCAGTCAGTGCAAGCATTTGTCGGTTATCGTGTAGCTCGACTCAGAACACAAGGAACTCAACACTATTGCACTAAGGTACTAACAGCGACACTTTCGACGATCTGAAAGCCGTCTCGTCGAAGAGAACAGCGATGACATTTCTTATAGAGAATAGCAAGCGAAAATCTATTATACAGAATATATGTAGACGAATGGAGTGGCATTATACCCGGGGTTCCCAAACTTATTTTGTCTATTGCCCACTTTGAGAATAAATCGGTGTCTAAGAGTCCTCCTAGCTAGATGAAATTACAAATCGCCCCCCGAAGCCTCTACACAACGCCCCCATTTTTTTACCCGACTGCGCGACGCAAAGGAGGGTAATGTGTTTATCAGTCTATGTATGTATGTTTGTTTCTATGTGGCGTTCTAGAGACCAAATGCGTAGGCCGATTTTGATGATTCTTACGTCAATCGATTCGTCTTAACCTTGCGAGTGTCACTAAAGACATGATAGTAATCAAAATTCACCTCAGCGACAACCAGACGCCATATTGTCAAAATGAAAAAAAAAAATGTCGATGGACTATGCCAAGTGGGGTGTCGTTAAATAGGTATTTTAAAATCATCTTTAGGTTTCTTTCACCATTTTTCATTTTAAACAATAGTTTAGGATATATAACGATTTAAAGTTGTTTAACAAAACAATCATTCTCGCTAATTTTCTTACTTATTGATTTAAGTTTTTATTTCAAGTATAAACGATATACAAACAAAAAACAAACAGTGAACAATAAATCGTAACTAAAAAGTATAAAATAAAAAAAATAATTTAAAGAAAAACAAAAAACCCGACTGCATAAAAACTAATTTTAAATAATAGGTGAAAAAATTAACTTAAATAAAAACTAAAAAGAAAGAAACAAGCCCAACAGAACAGCAAGAAGAAGCAGAACAGAACGACTCACAGTCGGGGCCCATTCAAATTTTACCAATCAAATCTTCCCAAGGGGCCCCGACTGTGAGTCGTTCTGTTCTGCTTCTTCTTGCTGTTCTGTTGGGCTTGTTTCTTTCTTTTTAGTTTTTATTTAAGTTAATTTTTTCACCTATTATTTAAAATTAGTTTTTATGCAGTCGGGTTTTTTGTTTTTCTTTAAATTATTTTTTTTTCTGGGTCTCTTACCAACCTTTAGGCTTGCAGCGCCCAAAAGGGGGCGTTATCGCCCACTTTAGGAAAGTCTGCATTATACCCTGACTATCGACGTCGTCTGACTTGATAGTCGGCGTCATCTTACTTGATTATAGGCATCGTCTTACTTGATTATAGGCATCGTCTTATTTGATTATAGGCATCGTCTTACTTGACGTCGTCTTACTCGTTTTTAACCGACTTCAAAAAGGAGGAGGTTATCAATTCGACGGTATGTTTTTTTTTTTTTTTTTTTTTTTTTGTATATTTGTTACGCGATTACTCCGCCAATTGTGGACCGATTTTTAAAATTATTTTTTTGTTCGAAAGTTGGTACTTCTGAGGTGGTCCCATAGTCACCAAGTTGGGATCTGATGATTGGATCCTGGAGAAATCGAGGGCAACCCTCGAATTTTATAGGCCAACACACCGTTTTTCGCAAATTTTATGAAGTAATTTAAGTACTTGCGTATGGTAATCATAATTTCATGTAGCTGAGCTGATGATGGAAGGTAGAACTCCTTAATAGTAAGGAGTAGGCATCGACTGATTTAGTTTGAGTTCGCATATCTCTGGAACTACAAGTCCGATTTAAGTAATTCTTTTTTTGTTGTACTAGGTATCATTTAACTTAGGGAATATTGCAAGTTTCATCAAAATCGGTTCAGTAGTTTTTGAGATAGGGAATTTTATTAGCTTATTGTGTACATGAGCGATTTTATTACCGGTGTTATGGATTACAAAATTCTAGTGCACATGTTGTATTTGACAAGAATTCGGGTTGAATATTTAAACTAAAAAGAGTAAAATAAAAACTTTTTCAAAAAAAAATGTAACCGCCTTCAAAAACAACCATAAAAAACGGTAAAAAAACCTACAAAATAACTTTTCTTTCGGAAGTCGGTGGCAAAAAAAAAACAATGAAATAAAGAAAACAAAGACACCGACTTCCGAAAGAAAAGTTATTTTGTAGGTTTTTTTACCGTTTTTTTATGGTTGTTTTTGAAGGCGGTTACATTTTTTTACTTGACAATACTTTTTGCCGAGGTGGAGAGAGACATGCCGCAACTGCGGAGAGACGCTCTGAGAACACGTCCAAATGAAAACCGAATTAAGCCAATCGGATCCGAAGTAAACAGAATGATCTCGAACAAATGCAGTAAAGTCGGGTCGTCTTTATTTTTCGACGATTACGTGGTAAAATTTTCTACCACCAGAGGCCTGTGCTTTAGCAGTGATAACATTAACGTTGATTATGCAACTAGAAGCATCTGTTAGCCTTAGCCTTCTGTTTGCTAACACAACAAACACGTAACGCAAAACAGAACATTTAATCACTACAATGACAGCGACCATACACTCCACAGATCACAACGTAAAAACGAACTTCCGCTTATGTACCTAATAATACATACATAATCACCAATAATGACAGACAAATACAAACTTCATAACCATTTACGAGGAAATTATGGTTTGATTATGGCTACCAAATATGGCCGTCTCCTAAATATTTAGACGTCAGGTCGTTGAGCTCCCAAAAGCAAGATAAAGCAACTTTTAATTAATGTTTGGACTGTTCATTGATTTAAAATAATGAGTGTCCATTCACTGAAACACAAACCGTCTTACTACAAAAAGTTAAACATCTGTTGAACACTTGTTTAAAAAAACTGTCAACGCCAAAACAACACACAATGCTGATATAAGGGTCGTTTTGCAGAAACACTTTTTTTAGACAAGCGTTAAACAGATGTTAATCTTTTTGTGGTAATGCAAAAAAGGTTTTATAAAAAAAAACAACATGTCACAATCACAGTATGACGTAGTTCCTCCAAGTCTATAGATCCAAGCCGCAATCGTTATTTTCAATGTTTATATTGATTTTAGATAGGTTGACTTTGAAATTGGCCGGCTAGCTGACTTATAGTCAGCTCAAATAGGGCAACTAGACGGCTGAGCCAAGCGTTCCTGTAAGTGGCGTTTAGGGAGTATTGGCAATTTCAGTTAAATTTCAAGTAAAGCTGCTTGATATCATCGTAAAACGTATGATGTATGATTGCATGTTGATACACACGCTGTAAGAACAAAGAAAATTCTTCACTTCAAAAGACCGCAGGCGACTCTGATCAGTAGTACCATTCGAATAAGAAATAAAGTTCTATTTCTAAGCTAGAGCAAATCTAAGTACTCTCTATAGATGTCCGACTCAATGAAACAGTCGTGCGAGACAAAATACATCATTACTACGTTTTACAAATCCACACACAAAGCTAACATTCTCTCGAGATCCTTACAATATCTGTATTATCACACCTCCCAGGGCCGTAGCTAGGGTTGAATTTAAAGGTTACGACGGTTAAGGGTTCAACAAAGACACACACAAAAGTTAAAGTTGCAAATTGAGAATATTTTTTTTTTGTTATTATGTTGTGTCCCAATACTGTTACATCATAAAAAATACAATCTAGCTTAATACTAAAGCTAATGAGTAATTCTATTTTAACTTAATTTGCTAGGGAGACTAATTGAGAGTAATGAAAGAGATCGGGAGTGGAACCGCTTCATTAAAAATTATTTAGATTTAGCTGCTACTCTATTTGTATTTTGTTTTCATCTTCTAATACTACATATATTATTTTATGCTTGATATTTTTGGTGGATAATCATGAAGTGACTCCTTATGCCTTAAGGGGAGTAGAAGGGACTGTCATTTATTGTACTGGCTAAAAACCAACCATTTCCTTCTGGCCTTGTGTTTTAGGGCCATCAATCGACAGCTGCACAGCGTGCCGCGGTTTCGATCACCACTGGGAAGAAATATTTGCATGATCTGCAAGTAATTGTTACAGGTCCGTGTGCTTATGTATGTAATTCTCTATGTTTTTAAACCACGATACAGGAAGGAACTCTATGGTGGGGCAATATTTTTTAAAAACAATAAAGAATTTATTTTAACAAAAACTGATTATAGCAAAACATTTGTCAGTTTAAGGTAGGCCCAAGCCCCAAGCTGCCCACCTAACTACGGCCCTGCTTGTGTACATTCTAGAATAGACCATAACACTTCCATATTTATATTATAACATAAAATAAGTTGCAGCTACATATCTCATTACAATATGATGTATTGTGTGCTCACCTAAATCCGTGACATACATTTGCAAGATAATCAGCTAACATTAGAGATCTGGTGAAGTAAACAATTAATGTGGTTTACTTAGGAATTTTCCCAAGTTAAAGACGACATTGCTACTAAACATTACCTACCTGGTATTTTCCCAATTACACACACCGGCAAAATTAGCGGAACAGAAAAAAAAGGTCGCATTTTTTCAAAGCTTTCGTTGATTCGATCAGTGTTTCCATTTTTTTTAGTTTCCTACCCTCTTAATATACGGCATTATGACACTTTATTGACAAGTTTAAACAGGCCAACTCAGTGTTTTTAGGCAGTCAGCGCTTTTAAGTGTTTTTGTTCTAAAAGTTTGTTTTTTGCAGTTAATTGTTGCCCTATCTCATTTTGTTGTGTTTGTATGGTGTTTTCACATTGTATTGCATACAAAATGAGTGGTTTGGCTGCAACAGAAGTTGCTAAAGCTGTGACAATGATCAAGGAAAGTACATGATCCACCGTCATGTGCAATGTACTGATGATGGGTTAGATTTCACTTCTTTTGTCGTTGAAGTCAACAACTAAGGCATAAATCCTTTTGTTGGGATTATAATTACTATCGTTGTGCACCGCGATACTGAAAAAAAATATGGCGGGCGACCAACACTTTTAAACCCCTTGGAAACAATTTTTTGGATATCAACGATACCGGCAGATTACGTGGGAAACAAATGCCTTGCCATGCCGCCCCCGCCGGGGCCAGGGAAACAAGGAAGGCCTAAGAAACGTTGACTTGACGTCGTAAGGGACGATATGCGTGCTAATGGGCTCACGGCAGGAGATGCACAAGACCGTGCGAAATGGAGGCGTCTAGGTAGGAAGGCGGACCCCGGGCACCGAGGTGGAAGCCAAGGTAGCAACCGGGATTAACGCCCTGAGGATGATGATGAACGATAATTATTTTGTCCTGCGGGGCTATTGCGTATCTCGGTGTCTGTGTGGTGACCATCAAATAGCTGTCAAAAGGTAATTTTCGTATTGGCTTTTACATCTGCAATGAAACTGGTAAATGTTTCCTAAAATCAACGATTCTAACGCTCTTGAGGCACCCCACTTCTCAACTTAGCCTCATAACAGGTGTCAAGCAATACAAGTTCAGGTTGACAACTGCTGGTCAGTGACTATCAAGTTAGCCAATAGCCCCGCTGGTCTGGCTATTTCTGAGTCATTTAGGGCTTGCGCCCTGAGCCTGGGCACCGTTGCCATATCCCTATTTTCGGCACTGATGCCAATCCTAATTTGAAAGTGATAGCATTTATACGAGTACATGCATAACTATTTAGTCTATCAATTAGTTTTGAAAATTATTGTATACGTATTGCATAGCTTTTATCGCGGGCTTTGAGCGCGGCGCGGCGCGGCGACCGAATCAAAAAAATTCCAAAAACCTAAGGAAAATACCTGACACCACGCATCTTCTAACATCGTTTCAGTTCGGGAGACTTCGGCAATCATAATAATATCCGTCATAAAAACAATTTACTTTTTCTTACTCATTCTAAACGGCCAGCTTCAAAAGGAGTTTTCACAATGGAACCTACTTATAAAATTCTCCTACAACAAAAAAGTTCTTAATTACAGTAGTGCACCACTAACATTTTAAATAAATTATATTCTCGTTAAATATACGCGGTAGGCGATTTTATTCATTTAAAATAAAAATAAAATTTATGCAATAGCTTCACCGCGGCAGTCTCCGAGTGCCACATGTATTGTTTTTCTTTAACCGACTTCATTTATTATTTTAATTCATATTAACAAAGATTTAACCAAAGACGCATCAGAATTCGACTATTAGGCTCGTGACGTCAGAAGCAGGGAAAAACCGTAGTTGCGGGACTTATTTTCAATTTTAAAAATATCGTATCTTCGTCAATTTTGGTTCACGTAACAAAAGAAAAAAAAATGACGGGTTGCACTCCGGGAGTGCCAGTAGAAGTGACAACTTGAATATTAACGTTGTGAATCACATTTTCATATTTTATGCTCGATAGATGGCGTAGCACGATTAAATTAAAATGCAAGCTATCGTTCATTTCGCTATCCGGTCACGTGTTCGTTCTACGGATTTTCGATCAAGACGCGATCACGTGATCCTGACGCGAGTTTAGCATTTTTTGCCCATTACAACAAAGTGTACAACACCGCTAAAGAAGTTTTCACTTCAAAATGTCAAATATATTTTGTAATCTGACGGCGGTCTAATAAGATTTCCTCATTCAAATACCCTATAGGAAAATACTCATAACACATAATCCAAAACCGTAACAAGTCGAAAACTAAATTTCAGCTCAGCAACAAATTTCCAAATTGACAGAAGCCTTAGCAACAAATCCTGCTGAAACCGCTGTTAACATAGCGCAAAGATATTCAGTCTTACTTAAACAATTTGATATCTTGATGACACTTGAGACTGATGATATTGACAAAGAGATAGCGAGCTAAAAATATTGCGCTATGAAGGAAAAGATTAGTACTAGATAGTCTTGATAGATTGCAGAAGTGATCTGATGATAGATAGACTTCATTGAATACAGTTTTTCCTGCGGTATCGCTCGCGGGAACGTTTTAAATATAGCCTAATGTATGACAGTCGGGGATAATGTAGCTTTGTGTTATTGACGAAATTGTTACGACAAACATAATTATGTGGATATATTTAAATGGTAAAATCATCGAATGAGTCCTCACCCCGGGAGGGACGGGTTTTTTTTCTACGTTTTTAACTTTTTACCTCATGTAAAAAAAAACACCTAGAAAAAAGTACAATCGAATTGAGAACCTCCTCTTTTTTTGAAGTTGGTTATAAGTCACAAGAAAATTAAGGTAAAACAAAAACATTTTAAACCATCTGTTGATGTATACCGCGGTCGAGACCAAAGAGATAGAGATGATTAATTTTTTTTTTGATATTTACTCATCATTTTCGTCATCAGCCTATAAATGTTCCCACTGTTGAAACACAGGCCTCCTCTTTGTGAGAGGGAGTGGGCCATAATCCACCACGCGGGCCCAGTGCGGGTTGGTAGGTGTCACAATGTCTCCGAATTTTTGGTTCTAGGACATGCCGGTTTCCTCACGATGTTTTCCTTCGCCGTTTTGAGAGCAGTGGTAATAAATAAATAAAATACAAGTAATGCGCCTGGCTGGATTCGAACTCACGAACCACAACTCGTAAGTCGGGGCCGAAGCACTGGGCCACCACTGGTCGTTGCTCGCTCGATAGTTACTCAGTTCAAATAAAACACTAGCCGTCTTACCACAAAAAAGTCCTATTCTATTCTAATTTTCACAAATGGCAAGTCAACACAAAGAAATTAAACGTCTGTTGAACACATGTCTAAAAGATGCTTACTGCAAAACGGCATTTGACGTTGACATAAGGAACGTTTTGCATTTACACGTTTTTAGACAAGTGTTCAACACATGTTTAACTTTTAGTAGTAAGACAGTTACTCCCTTACCTATTATTTTATGACTTAACCCACGTACCTAAATAACATCAATGACAGCGAAGCACTCTATTATTAATTGTATTAAATCTTATCATTAATGATAAGAACAAGTCTAATAGTGGGTAGATAATATTAACAGTTAATCTAATTGCCTTGGTACAGATTTGAGATAACATCCTGATAATGCATGCAGTTAGCAAAGATGGCGTTTATGATAACTTTAAACGAGTAAAGCCTCCTGCAGACACACGCGATTAATCGCGCTGCGACAACGAGCCAAGCTAATTTCCATTCTAAAAATACTGCGAATGGACCGGGACATGTCGCCCCGCGCGATTAATCGCGTGTGTCTGCAGGAGGCTTAATTCTTGTCTAAAACCCATTTATCTACTTTAGATACAGCTTCACTGAATGAGTTGATATATTTATGTATTTAGATAAAATTTCGCTTTCTAGCCTTCTTAAATAGATTTTTCTTGAACAGCGCCAAAATATTTGAAACTCAAAAAACGAAAAATAATCATGGTAAATATCCCGTTTCAAATCCTAATTATAGTGTAAGTGATCAAATTACTTGCTCAACATTACTTAATTTGCCACTTAGTGGCCACTGAACTAGACCACTTCATTCCAATTTCAAACGTCTTTCGATGAAGTTACGCCATCTATTATAGCAGAGACGAACTACTAATTTTTAAGTTGGAAAACCATCAAATTAGTTCTCCCACTCTATGTGTAGCGGAAGGGATTTTCAGACATGACTAATTAAACCTGGAACACAAAGGGCAAATGAACGGGTTGGCCGTTCATTTGCCCTTTGTGTTCCAGGGTCACAATGCCCTTTAAAGACAGTCCCAAGCAATGAATCAGCATTGTTAAGGACATGACATTGTTGGCAGCGTCTCAAAGGACTCAGGACTTCTTATTCAGTGAGTTTTTAAATAACACTGAATCATTCCTGTGTTATGTTTTTGTTTGACTGTCCCTTTGTATTGCCACACGATATTCCTGCAATAGGTGATTTAACAGCAACAATAAATCCCACATGTGACACGTAGTTTTTCTTTCGTTAAACCAATGCGTATTTACAGAGATATAACGCCTCGAAATTCGAGAATGGGGGGCTCGTGACGTCTGCAAGTGAAACGTTTACTTGTTGGTGACGTTTTGCCAATTTTTAAAGTGTCGTATCTTCGTCAAATTTGGTTTACAGTAACCAAAAAAAATACTTGTCAAATATTTGTTGATAATATTATAATAATCCCACCAAAAACATTTCATGTAAAATGTTGCCAAGACGACCACATAAGGTTTGCCCTGTGAAAAAGATATCAGATCTCATGTAGAGCCGAGCTTCCTCTTCCTTAGATTCAAAATCTCGGCGCTTCATGAGATCTGATATCTTTTTCACAGGGCAAACCTTACACCAGCCTGGTGACAGACGGACGGACAGCCGAGTCTTAATATTAGAGTCCCGTTTTACCCTTTGGGTACTAAACCCCCAAAAAGGCTTAAAACCTTAATACATAGGACTGCCTGAATTTAAGTATATCAGTAACACAAACAAGCACCTCTGCTTAACCCTCCATTGATAACAAGCGTGATATCAACGCTCTTATAACACCGGGTAAGTGGAGAAAGCGGCGTCTGCGCAGAATAAATGTACCAGTTAGCTCATAGCTTGGTTCGGCGTCTACTTTCCCGACTTGTTAGTTATAAATAGAAGCACATAGGAACATGGCGCTAAGTGCATTTTGTTTTATAGCCGTTCGGACTACTGAGGAGGTTTTAATGTTATCAAAGGCCAGTGGGCCAGTGGTATCGGGCTGACTTACGAGCTATAGGTCGTGGGTTCGGTCGTGTGTAATTTATTTCATCACCACTGCTCTCAAAACAGTGAAGGAAAACATCGTGAGGAAACCGGCATGTCCTAGAACCAAAAATTCGAAGACATGTGACATCGACCAGCCCGCAATGAGCCCACGTGGTGGATTATGGCCCACACTCTCTCAGAGAGGAGGCCTGTGTCCCAGCAGTGGGAACATTTATAGGGTGATGATGATGATCGCTCAGCTACTCTGCCAAGTCAAGATAAGTGTCTTCGATATTGATAAATATACCAGATGTCAGGTTTTAAACAACAGTAGTTGGAAATACTGTAATTTATAATATCCAAGCGAGAAACAACAATCATACCCTAATTATTGCACAGGTTGAAAGAAAAATCTTGTCAAAATTCCAGCAATAATTTTCGTGAAATTGGTCCATTTCATCAATCAACGGTAATGAAATTAAAATTACATACATTTCTTCCACTTAATTTTTTGCCTTCTTCGAAGCAATAATTCTGGTGATAATCACCATACGAAACAATTGAGGGTATCATTAACATTTTGTGCGAATGTCGCTATTTTTGACGAAGAATTATAAAGGAGAATTTTGGGGTTTCGAGAAATGCGCCTGAATTGAAGGTGTGTCGTCGAGCTTACTAATTATGAAAATACGTTACATTGAACTTCGGCGTGGTGTGTTTTGAGTAAAGTAAGCACTAAGCACGCCAAGGCCACGCTAGCGTCCCGCCACGCCAAGTATAAGCACATCATCATCTGCCTGCATTTTCCCAACTATGTTACGGTCGGCTTCCAGTCGAACCGGTTGTATCTAAATACCAGTACCTATTTAAAACAAAGCGACTGTCTATCTGACCTCCACATCCCACTTAGTACTGGGTAACAAATTACCCCTTAGCTACCTGTATCGACGGTCAAAGATTGGCAAATGACAACCGAGACCAAAGTTTTAAAATACTACACGATGCATATTATGACGAAAATATTTTTTCATTACTCATACTCTGAAAGTAGGTCATTACATGTCTGATTAGCCGTTTGAAAGTTATCCATTGCCGCCCTAGGGAAAATCGCTTTCAACTGACAGCTGCCAAATTTAAGAAAAAAAAACTAGTTCTATTTTGACATTTCTATTGAACCATGTTCAAAAATTTTATACAGCCACGAAATTACAGAGCAATTTAAAATTAAAATAACATAAAGTTAAGTAATAAGAATATAAATAATGACTTTAAAATAATTTAGTTTCAACTATTTCTCTAAAATATCAGATTTCGACAAAATCTTTGCCATTTTTACCGACTTCAAAAAAAAGGAGGTTATCAATTCGACCCGTATGTATGTAATATTATCAGAACTGCCCAGTTTTCATATATGTTAGTCTATATCAGCGTCTGAACAAATGTGCCAAATTTCATAAGTGTATGTATGTATGTATGTATGTATGTTTTTATGTTTGTGCACGCATATCTCCGGAACTATAAGTTCGATTTAAGTAATTCTTTTTTTGTTGTACTAGCTATTGTTCAACTTAGGGTACACTGCAAGTTTCATCAAAATCGGTTCAGTAGTTTTAGAGATATGGATTTTTTATGTTGTGACGGATTACAAGATTAGTGCATATGTAAGAAAATTTTGTATTTTACAAGAATTTGGGTTGAATATGTAATAAATAAACTAAAAAGGGTAAAATAAAAACTTTTTTTTAAAAAAGTACCGACTTCAAAACAAATACAAAAAAGTTTAAAATAACTTTTCTTTCGGAAGTCGGTGGCTTTGTTTTGTTGTGTCATTGACTATTGCCACCGACTTCCTCGGGTAAATTACTTATTTAGTCCCTCGAACTATTAGCGCCCTCACTACGTTCGGGCGCCAAACCCCGTCTCGGGACGTAAATAAGTAACTTTCACACCTTGGATAACAATGTACTATAGGACGCCTGCAACTACCGGTACCTAAATGATTATATTTTATAATGCATAGAAAAATGTTTCGACGGCGATCTCTCGCGCCCGGCATTGGTCGAGGCGAGTCTATGGGTGGCTTGCCGTCCGTTCATGGACTGCCCGGGTCGACGGCGCGTCGTGTTCTACGTGCGCCTCAAAGAGCTCCCAGCAACCTGACTAACCTTAGAGGGCCATAGCCTGCCGGGGTCGCGGGACTGTCTTATCAGGTAACTTTGGAATTTAAAGGACTATTGAAGGAACACCGTGGATTGTAGTCAGTACGAGTCTTAAAGTCCCTCCCTTTTCGCCAGGGGTTGGAGGACTTATTTGATGATTTTACCGATACCACGATAAAAAAGTAATTTATAGAAAAACAAAAAACCCGACTGCGTAAAAACTAATTTTTGAAAATACGTGAAAAAGTTAACTTAAATAGAAACTAAAAAGAAAGAAACAAGCCCAACTGAACAGCAGGAAGAAGCAGAACAGAACGACTCACAGTCGGGGCCCCTTGGGAAGATTTGATTGGTAAAATTTGAATGGGCCCCGACTGTGAGTCGTTCTGTTCTGTTTCTTCCTGCTGTTCAGTTGGGCTTGTTTCTTTCTTTTTAGTTTCTATTTAAGTTAACTTTTTCACGTATTTTCAAAAATTAGTTTTTACGCAGTCGGGTTTTTTGTTTTTCTATAAATTACTTTTTTATTTTATACTTTTTAGTTACGATTCATTGTTTTTTTTTGTTTGTATATCGTTTATATTTGAAATAAAAACTTAAATCAATAAGTAAGAAAATTAGCGAGAATGATTGTTCTGTTAAACAAGTTTAAATCGTTATATATCCTAAACTGTCAATTAAAATGAAAAATGATAAAAGGAACCTCAAGATGATTTTAAAATACCTATTCAACGACACCCCACTTGACATAGTTCATCCACTTTTATTTTATTCATTTTGACAATATGGCGTCTGGTTGTCGCTGTGGTGAATTTTGATTACTGTCATGTCTTTAGTGACACTCGCAAGGTTAAGACGAATCGATTGACGTAAGAATTATCAAAATCGGCCTACGCATTTGGTCTCTAGAACGCCACATAGAAACAAACATACATACATACTTACATACATACATACTTACATACATACATACATAGACTGATAAACACATTACCCTCCTTTGCGTCGCGCAGTCGGGTAAAAAAGAAAACAAATAAAATGTTTGTTCTTGTAGTTCTGTATCATGACGAGTTTTTCTACATTATTAAGAAATTTAAATTCGATATTTCTTACAGATCACGAATAAAATTCTGGCTTGAACACCGGTTACATCCTTAGGCGATACGACTTTCGTCAATCCGCGCACTCTTCTCTATTCTTTTTTGATTCAACTCTAAACATCATTAATTTGTATTCTCCAAAGTCGCTATTGCAACTCGCTTGAGCGTGTAACTTGTGGCCGAGCGAATAAGCTTCTGACCAGCCTAACATGCAACTTCCTCTCTACCAAATGTCACCGACCGACCTTGAAGGTAAAGTTCCTTACCTTTAGATACAGTTGAACGCACGTACAACGTCCCAATTTCTCTTTGAAAATGCCTTCATTTCTCTGCCGTAAGGCTAATAGCCTCTTCGTACACAAGGCGACTTGTCTCCGATATCTTACGATTTTGATATCCATAGACGCGTGCCTGTGTATGAACCTCTATGGATATGTATTGCGATCGTCTATCTCTATAGGATACCAAAATCGTAAAGTATCGGAGACTTGCGCGGAAGGGCCTTACTTATTTCTACCAAGTGTGACTATAGTTTTGGGTTGAAACTCTAAGGCCATGGGGTCCAAGTGCTTACAGCCTCTTTTAAAGAGATTTCAAAACGACTAGTTGAATCTTCTCGCGACCAAGGGCTGGCTTTTACTTTGACCAGGGAGAAAGAGAGGTATAATGTGAGGCACACTACCTACACTGCATTGCGGAGTCGCATCGTAAAAATCTACGACTATCATCGTATAGTTTTTACGATACGACGACGTCGACGCGACGTCGAAACGCAGTGTTGTAGGCACACCCTTAGCGTTGCGATACAATAGTAATAATAATTAAAGGAACATTGCGAGCTGGCAGTGTTTAGTAAAGTTTAATCATTTTATTTCAGCGTAATTTATTAACATTATTTTTAAAACGTTTTATGGCTTGAAGATAAATAAAATTTTGTTAGTGTGACTTTGACGTGCAGTTGACTGTACAAACATGCGTCATTTAATACAATGTAGGGGCTCAGAGGAAATCCTGATTCGTTGCGAAGGTATCGATTATTCGGGTCGGATTAATCGAGAGATAGTGGGTGCCATTTCATTGTTTCTGGTGTTTGATATTACACTGATATGAACGTAATTATACGTCCTGTTCTAGATGTGGTTGGGCACTATCAACCTTGCCTAATCATCTGCGCTGCGTAGCATTTTCCCCAACAGTATTTTACATAATTTTACTTTTTTTTTTTTAAATACTGTACAATTACAATTACGTAAAACTAAAATATTGGACAATTTATTATGTAGTTGTATGATGAAGCTTCAGTGTTTTTAGGGTTCCGTAGCCAAATGGCAAAAACGGAACCCTTATAGATTCGTCATGTCTGTCTGTCTGTCTGTCTGTCCGTGTATGTCACAGCCACTTTTTGTCGAAAGTATAAGAGCTATCCTGTTGAAACTTGGTAGAAAGATGTATTATGTGAACCGCATTAGGATTTACACAAAAATCAAAACAAAACAAATTTTGGGGGTGCCCCCCATACTTAGAATTGAAACTCAAAAAAAATTTTTTCACCAAACCCATACGTGTGGTGGGGTATCTATGAATAGGTCTTTAAAAATGATATTGAGGTTACTAACACCATTTTTTTCTAAACTGAACAGTTTGCGCGAGAGACACTTCCAAAGTGGTAAAAAGTGTGTCCCCCCCCCCGTAACTTCTAAAATAAGAGAATGATAAAACTAAAAAAAATATGTAATGTAGACCTCAACCAAAACTACCAACGAAAATTGGTTTGGATGAGATACAGTTAGCAGTTTTTGAGATATAGACATTTTCAAAAACCGCAAATATAACTTTGCCATTCATACAAATACTATGAAAAACAAAGTTATTTTTATTGTTTGTGTTTATTACTTACTAATCTCAATATAATTATATCTCTAATCTATGCTTGCTGCTACGGAACCCTTCATGGGCGAGTCCAACTCGCACTTGGCCGGTTTTAAATAAGTTCCTTGTTCCTCACACAAGGAGTTTTTATTGTAGCTGGGAGTATTTTTTTTTGTGGCCTAATTACCGCCTTTATGACCAAAGGTACCGCTTGCTGCCGAACTTGCAACTTTTTCACGCCCTTTTTGAGGATGTGAAGAAAATGGAAGGAGTGTTGTTCCATAGTTTCCGTGAAACATTATGCTTATTCTGCGTCCCAGCTGTCGGCATAATGACCTCCACCCACAGTCGAGTTCTGGACTATAAAATTCTCTACAACTTGGTTTTGTAAGACTGGTTGTCAGTTGTCACTAACAATCCACTGACTACTCCTGACGACTAAAAGGTCTACAAATAAGAGTCGGACCTACCGCTTAGCGTGCTTAAGGCACAGAGGAAACTCACAACGTAATTAATGGTCACCCATCCACAGGCGAACCTTGGCAGGCGTTGCTTGAAGATCGATGTGAAAGTCTTTTATTATTTATTCTGAGTAATTTCTAGGTATTGCTCACCTTAACAAAACCGTTGTACGGATATAAATCATTAACCGGGACACAACTTAAACTTGAAAATAATGAAAAAAAAATTGATCACGTTCAAAAATTCTTGGGGTTTCCAAAAGCGATTGTTCCCCTCGCCAATAATAATTGTAGGAAAAACCTCAGGTACTTATCACTGAATGTATCTTTCTGATAAATGTAGTACTTCGTTTAACTGGTATTTTGATGACTCAGGAATTTAATAATACACGATCACGCCACGCAAAAGACATCTAAGAAATCAATTGTAGAAAGATTATCAAAAAGATAGACTACATAAGAGAAAGATAAGGTATACGGTTAACGCAGAAGCTGAGCGATTTCCTGCTGCACTATGGGTGACGTGATGACGTGAGCTTGATTCCCGCACGGTATTGTATGGCCCACTGTATATTAGGGGTCTGGGTAAGATTATTAGTGTTTCTTAACGCAGCCATGTTACAAATAAAAAAATACATGTGGCACTCGGAGACTGCCGCGGTAAAGCTATTGCATAACATTTTATTTTATTTTAAAAGAATAAAATCGCCTACCGCGTATATTTAACGAGAATTAATTTATTTAAAATGTTTGTGGTGCACTACTAACTGTAATATAGAACTTTTTTGTTGTAGGAGAATTTTATACGTAGGTTTCATTGTGAAAACTCCTTTTGTAGCTGGCTGTTTAGAATCAGTAAGAAAAAGTAAATTGTTTTTATGATGGATATTTATATATAAATATCCATCATAAAAACAATTTACTTTTTTAAACAGTTTAAAGATAAGACGCTGGATGCAGGTCGCTTCCAACCGGTATATGTGGAGATCTAAAGGGGAGGCCTATGTTCAGCAGTGGACGTCCTATGGCTGAGATGATGATGATGATGATGATTTATATGATTGCCGTTGTCTCCCAAACTGAAACGATGTTAGACGATGCGTGGTGTCAGGTTTTTTCCTTAGGTTTTTGGTTTTTTTTTTTTTGATTCGGTCCCCGCGCTGCGCCGCGCTCAGAGCCAGCGATAAAAGCTATGCAATAACTTAAAACTCCTAGAGTGGGGCAAAAAAAAAAAACATTGTTGTATATTATTTAGTGTACTTTTTTACCTACTGATCCAAATCCTGAAAAATCATTAATTAATGTGAATACTGCGTTGTGCCCCGTCGGACTTTGTTTAAAATATATTTCCTGACTATAACGCGATTATGAATTTAAATTGCAATAACATAAATACTTCTGAATGAACTCATTACTGATGGTCTCGTGCGACATTTTACCATTAAAATAATTGAATAGAACTCATTTCGGAGTAAGGACTTTACATCACAGTATTAAGTCATAAGCTACGTCTTGGCGACTGGACCAGAACGGAGGTTCATGTTTTACAAACGTATCTATATAATAATATTCCACAACTATCACACAACGTCATCTAGTCCCAAGCTAAGCTGAGCTTGTGTTATAGGTACTAGACAACTGATAAACATACTTATATGTTTCTAACTACATAAATATTATAGATAAATTACACCCAGACACAGAACAAATAATTGTGCTCATCACACAAACATTTGTCCTGGGTGGGAATCGAACCCACGACCTCTGGCATAACAGTCAGGGTCACTAACCCTCCCGCCCTGCCCGGGGCTGGGAGGACTCATTTGACGATTTTACCACAAAAAAAAAAAAAGTAACGTGAGCGAAGTCGCGGGCAAACGCTAGTAGCTTATAATGCGCTGCCATGGTCGACAGGCATACGGAAATATCATAGGATTATTATTGTATGTATGTAGATACCTACTGCTTAATATATCCTGTCCGTAATGTTACTGTGAAAAATAGTTTAATAGTAATCAATGTTGGAACATAACAAATCGATATTATTGTTGGGTTATAATTATATCGTCATAATCTATCTAGCTTTTTCCTGCTATATTGGAGACTAACCAAATCCAGCTGAAAGTTAATATTTTACATGGAGTGACTGTCTGTCTGACTGCGTTAAACTGGTTGTCAGATTTCCGGATTACTGACTGATTGTAACGTCAGTCAAGTATCTTCAAAGGACAGCCGCTACCAACGGGAAAAAATAAAGATTATGAGATTATATTTTATGATGTATCTGATCAATAATAATGCAAGTATTTATATGTAACACGGGGCGCGGGAACGTCTAAGAGATGTTAAAGGCCTATCCGCACACAACAGTGTCGGCACAGTGCCGACACGTGCCGATCAGTACCTTTATACGCCCATTTCGGCGTGCGCCAGTCGGGGCTAACATTGCACGAGGTTCGCGCGTCACGGCTTTTCGGCACCGCTAAATGAATGAAAAATGTGTGATAGATAATCGCAGGAGAACGTATTGTGTGATTCAATAGATGTTATTGCATTATTTATGTATGTATTAATTAAAATTAAAAATAAATAATGGTCCTTTATGTGTAAAAATACTACATTATGCCGACTAAAAAAATACAAAAAACTGACTAACATACAACGTGTAACATAATTAAAGATAACTTCTTATGGATATAAATACAACTTCCCGACTCTTGCCAATTTATAGGCACCGAATTAAAATTTAGCTAAAAGTTACAACCCTGAGACAGTAGGCAATTATATCGCGGACTGGGCTGGAGATAACCTACTTCCCCTCTTTATACTATGGTTATACCGTACCTATCGATCAGTGTCAGTGAAATATGATATTGTACCATAAGTACATTTTGTACGATGCTATCCGTACTCGTCAGTAACAGTGACGTTCAGTGTTCACTGAACGTCACTGTCACTGATGACTGTGCCGGCACTGTTGTGTGCGGATAGGCCTTAAAAAGGCAGCGAGGTCCTGTAATGCAAAAGCCTGATAGTCCATTTCGCTCCACCCAGAGATGGATAACTCAGTAAATAATTTTCCACCTCAAAAAACAAAGTATTGATATACCATTTTTATCATAACATTGATATAATGAATTAATAACACCTACCTTATTATATTGGTAAATATTTTGTGGAGATAACGTGAATACATGATTAATAATTAATCATTATTACGGAAAAACCTGTTTAACCACATTTATGTTAATGTTTATGTTTAGTAGAATTACAGATTCAACGACATTTTCTCTCTATCTAGAGAATATGAAGTGAGGATACTCTTATATACCTAGGTGAATATTTGTGTTTATTTTTTGCTATTTTACTCAAATAATTATTAGTCTGAAACAGATTAATTATCACAAAATACATAATTACCCCGTATTTTTTTATTCTGTTACGTAAACCAAAATTGACGAAGACACACAACACATCTAAAATCACAAAACGTCACTCGGTCGGTATTATTTTACAGGCGTTATGACGTCACAAGCCTCCCTTATTTCGAAGCGTTTTATCCTTGTCAATTTTCATTGATTAAAAAAAACAAAAACTATGTATTCATTATTTTCAATACTCTAACTGGCGGCCTAAACAGATTTTCGGCATAAACTAACCTAGTGGGGTTAGGCTAGTTGTTAAGTAAACTGAGTTGCTTACCAATTGCCAAAAATAATCAATCAAGTAAATCATATTTTTATCGCTTCATGCATTAGTATTTCTTTATGAATTCAAAGTCACGCCATTCATAATAACTGTAACAATGGTAGAGCAATAATAACTGTTTATTCACATTTAGAACGGTTCAGCGGTTTCTGAGAAAGGGTTAGACAAACCTAATTGTTTGTTTACCTACGTGCATGAATATTATTCGCACTTGAATTAAGGTGCAATGACGCATCTACGTACAATATGGTGCAATGTCAAAGGGAACTGTGTGTCCTTGTTTTAAAGTATAATTTTAATTTCTAATCAATTTCTCAGTAGCCAACAATCAAGATAAGAAGTTTGGATATGTGCGCGGGTCACCTGCTATCAATGGGGCTGAATAAAAACGAGAGTAATTTTTTTATTTCGGTCAGTTTCAAATAAAATTCTTTCGCGAAGAAAAAATAAAGAAGAAGTGTACCAGTAACCAGTAAATGAAATTATGCGTCTCAAAAATAAATAAATAAAAAAAAAACTTTTTTATAATTTATCGGCAAACGACCTTGCAAACAATGATGCGTTGAATGAGATAAACAGACTAAGAAACCTTGCTTTTTTACTTTTTAGTTATCGCTGGACTATTTTGTGTCGCTACACAAAATAGTCCAGCGATAACTAAAAAGTAAAAAATAACTTATAAAAAAAGCTTTTTAGGAAAAGCTTTTATTTAAACGCTCGAAAAGAAGAAAATAAAAAATTCCTTTTAAATTTTAACTATGAACTTACAATCTCATTATACACAACTTATATGTTCATAAAAGCTTGTCGCGCGATTTTCTTATCAGGTAACTGTGACCCCTTGTGCGCGACAAGCTTTTATAAACATTTATGTTGTGTATAATGAGATTGTAAGTTCATAGTTAAAATTTAAAAGGAAATTTTTATTTTCTTCTTTTCGAGCGTTTAAATAAAAGCTTTTCCTAAAAAGATTTTCTTTTTTATAATTTATTTTTTACTTTTTAGTTATCGCTGGACTATTTTGTGTCGCTAGCTAGTTTTCTTAGTCTGTTCATCTCATTCAACGCATCATTGTTGCAAGGTCGTTTGCCGATTAATTTGGACTTTTTACTTTACTTACGGCCACGTATAACTATTCCACCATCTTGGATTTAGAATGACGTCACATTATTCTCCAAGTTGCTCTCAACGAGCTCTTTCATTTGATACTCATATTGTAGAAGTGCATTAAAAATAACTTTCTACCATCTTGTATTTAGAACGACGTCACATTATTTTTCGAGTTGCTCTCAATGAGCCCTTTCATTTGGTACCCATACTGTACTAGAAGTGCATTAAAAATAACTTTCCGCCATCTTGGATTTAGGACGACGTCACATTACTTTTCAAGTTGCTCTCAAGGAGCCCTTTCATTGTATACCCATATTGTAAAAATGCATTAAAAATAACTATTCCGCCATCTTGGATTTAGAACAACGTCACAGTCATTGTGTTTCGAGTTGCTTTTAACGAGCCCTTTCATTTGATACCCATATTGTAGAAATGCATTACAAATAAAATTTGCGCCATCTTGGATAGTCCGCCATATTGGAATCAGAACAACGTCACATTATTCTTCGAGCTCAACGAGCCCTTTCATTTGATACCCATACTGTAAAAGTGCATTAAAAATAACTATTCCGCCATCTTGGATTTAGAACGACGTCACATTATTTTTAGAGTTGCTCTCAACGAGCCCTTTCATTTGATACCCATATTGTAGAAATGCAATAGAAATAAAATTTGCGCCATCTTGGATAGTCCGCTATATTGGAATCAGAACGACGTCACATTATTCTTCGAGTTGCTCTCAACGAGCCCCTTCATTTGATACCCATACTGTAGAAGTGCATTCAAAATAATTTTCCGCCATCTTGGATTTAGAACGACATCACATTATTCTTCGAGTTGCTCTCAACAAGTTCTTTCATTTGATACCCATATTGTAAAAGTGTATTAAAAATAACTATGCCGCCATCTTGGATTTAGAATGACGTTACATTATTTTTAGAGTTGCTTTCAATGAGCCCGTTCATTTGATACCCATAGTGTAGAAGTGCATTAAAAATAACTTTCCGCCATCTTGGATTTAGAATGACGTCTTATTATTTTTCAAGTTGCTCTCAACGAGCCCTTTCATTTGATACAAATATTGTAGAAGTGCATTAAAAATAACTCTTCCGCCATCTTGGATGGTCCGCCATATTGGACTTAGAACAACGTCAAAATATTTTTCGAGTTGCTCTTAACGAGCCCTTTTATTTGATACCCATATTGTAGTAGTGCATTAAAAATAACTATTCCGACATCTTGGATGGTCCGCCATATTGGATTTAGAATGACGTCACGTACCTTATCGTGCATTGTCATCCAAACTAAACGTGTATACAGAATTTCAGTTCAATTGGTTAAAGATATCGACTTCGAAATTGAGTTCAAAGATTCCACCCGAACATACGTACATACAGAGGCCTTACCGCGAGCTCCTAACGCGATCCAGTTTAGGCTGTGGGAAAAAGATGGCGCTAGACGACTTGTATAGCTCTGTCTCTTTCCTACAACCAAAACTGGATCGCTTTAAGTGCTCGTGGTAAGGCCTCAGGTCAAGTTAATAAAAAGCTTTTAAAAAAAACTTTTTTTTTAAAAGTACCGATTTCAAAACAAATACAAAAAGTTTAAAATAACTTTTCTTTCGGAAGTCGGTGGCAATAGTCAATGACACAACAAAACAAAGCCACCGACTTCCGAAAGAAAAGTTATTTTTAACTTTTTTGTATTTGTTTTGAAGTCGGTATTTTTTTAAAAAAAGTTTTTATTTTACCCTTTTTTTAGTTTATTTATTACATATTCAACCCAAATTCTTGTAAAATACAAAATTTTCTTACATATGCACTAATCTTGGAATCCGTCACAACATAAAAAAATCCATATCTCTAAAACTGGGGTGCTAAGACAGGAAACCTCCACGTGCGCCCGTGGACTGGAGTTCCCTCTCGGATACGTCCGGGGGGAAGACCAGTTTTTCGGGCCGGTGCACCCTGGGATGCGGGCAAAAATTCTCCTTAGGCACTGTGTGCCTAAGGGGTTTCTTTGCCCGTATGCAAATAGCCTGTCGGGTGGACGCTCCAACGCGTGTCCCTCTGAACAGCAGAGGGCACAGCGGC
Source organism: Agrotis exclamationis (assembly GCA_950005045.1). Classification (NCBI taxonomy): domain Eukaryota; kingdom Metazoa; phylum Arthropoda; class Insecta; order Lepidoptera; family Noctuidae; genus Agrotis; species Agrotis exclamationis. The sequence goes on along the minus strand of OX465440.1, from coordinate 699,382 downwards.
GGAGCGGGCTTGCGGACGGTGAGTAATGGGTATGCTCGCCGTCCGACCAAGGACCAAGCCCGGGTCGGTGACGCGTCGTGTTTCACGCGTCACCGACGGGGGCCTCACCCTTATGGGGCCAAATGCCTGCCGGGGTCGCGGATTTTTCTTAATCCAGGATACCGTGGCCCCGGAACGTAAAGGGCATCCGACGGAACACGGGTGGATTTTAGTCAGTAAGAGTCTGACAGTCCCTCCCGCCCCACCCAGGGCGGGAGGACTCATTTGATGATTTTGCCACCCTAAAAAAAAAAAAAAAAAATCTCTAAAACTACTGAACCGATTTTGATGAAGCTTGCAGTGTACCCTAACTTGAACAATACCTAGTACAACAAAAAAAGAATTACTTAAATCGAACTTATAGTTCCGGAGATATGCGTGCACAAATATAAAAACATACATACATACATACCTACATACACTTATGAAATTTGGCACATTTGTTCAGACGCTGATATAGACTAACATATATGAAAACTGGGCAGTTCTGATAATATTACATACATACGGGTCGAATTGATAACCTCCTTTTTTTTGAAGTCGGTAAAAATACGCTCGTCTGGCTTCAATTCTTAAAAACATACTAGATCTGCCTAATCCTTCAGAAAAATATAATTACAGTATTTGGTTATTGTTTATGTTATACTAGCTGGTGGTCATGGGCCTCATGTCCTCTCCCTCACGCTTCCCGCCTCTTCCTTTGCTACCATAACTGCTTCGCAGAAGGAGGTGACCGTTTCTCATTACGTCTCTCCCCGCAGCATGACCGCGGGGCAGACATGCACCGTATGCTCCACCGTGTCCTCAAGATGATCCTCGCAGTGGTGACAACCAGGCGTTTCTTCATTTTCAATCAGACAAAGGAACTCGAAACATCTGTGTCCGGTGAGGACTTGCGACAGGCGGAAGGTGAAGACGCCGTAACGCCTCTCCAGAAACTCCTCAAAGAGGGGTCTGACAGCTGCAATTGCGGCGTGCCTGTTTTGGTGGTCGCTATCGAAGGCTCGCTACTATTGATTTTGACACATACGAGTAGTACTGCTTTGAGAATAGTAAATATTGCATTTACTTTACATAAGAAGGCGATCTTAGTCACAAGAATTACTAAGTAATTCCACATAATCATACTATTGACTAATTAACGAGTTATTGACACAACATTCTGTTAATTGTTAAGTCATGAACACTCACACAGTAGTTTATTTTATACACTGAAATATAAACAAACTTTAATAAAAATAAATGATTAATTTAAGCAACTAGCTGTCGTCCACGGCTTCGTCTGCATTATAGTCTAGATATTAGCCTACGGAAAGTAGCTACGGCTTGGATAAAATAAAAACATCCTATGTTCTAAACTAGACCTTGCCGGGAACGTAAAGGGCTATTGAATGACACCGTGGATTTTAGTCAGTACGAGTCTGACAGTTCCTCTCGTCCCGCCCTAGGTCTCATAAAATTTGACATTTGAAATGTTCTAAACTAGATCATGATCATGTGTTGCATTTTACCAAAATCCGTTAAAACAGAAATCTTGTCAGATTTGCCTTCGAACTTATCCTAAGAACAAAATCCGTCAAAATCTGTACTGTAATTTCGACAGAAATCGTAGCAATCAAAGCAACTAACTGACTTTAGTATTTAATGTTGGTTTGAATGGTTTATGGTTAAGAAGATTAATACCTAGTACAGTAACCGGCACGGTTCTTGAGCGCTCGGCGTAAGAGTGGGGATGGCTTTGCGCATCGTACACTTATCGACAAATGAAACGCACAAAACAAATAAAACGCACAAAACAACGAATCCCGAATGGCGGCTATGAGTCTATGACGCGATGTGCTACGGCACGCTACGTGGGCCAATCACTACACTTTCCCCGCCCCCGTTCCTCATTCATCTACCAAAGGGACCTAATAACTCACTTCTGCGCAGGTGAAGGTCAGCGCTCAAGATCCATGCCGGTATTTGCATTACTTAACCCGTAACTGCCTTTTTTATCATGGTGAAATCATCAAATCAGTTCTCCAGCCCTAGGTGGAGCGAAAGAGAATGTTAGCCACATCGTACACAACGCGACGCAAGTCTCCGATACCTACGACTTTGGTATCCAACGACTATCGCAATATAAATCCATAGAGGTTCGTCCACAGGCACGCGTCAATAGTTACCAAAGTCGTAAGGTATCGGAGACTTGGGTCGCGTTGTGTACGAAGGGCCTTAGACTCGTACTGACTAAAATCTACGATGTTCCATTTTAGTTACGGTTAGGTTACTGTTACCTACATATAAATAGACGACAACCTGCAATTGCCTTCAATGGTTTTTATAACTTATCGAAAATTGCGATTTTTACAATGGGTACATTTAACCCTTTATTACTTTTTTTAATCTTTTAATTTGTGTTTCAGATATTTTGACACTGTTTCAAACACCATGATTTTAGATTATCTGTGATCGTGCTTGCAACAGTACCGAATTATTAGATTTAAAATATTAATCTACAAAATAAATTATATTGTTAACATTTTATATAAGTTTAGAAAAATATTGTTATTCTTCTAAACTTACAAGAAAAGTGAAGTGACTTCGATTTTCAAAATGTATTTGCATACTAATGTTTGGAATAGCTTCAACATTTTTGTGTAGCTAATTTATTTATAGGTATAGGTACCTATTCTAAATATTTCGTGTGTTAAAGAAAATATCACCCAAGTCGCCAATCACGATTAAAAAAAAAACCTGACGCAATATTATTATCAGTATAATACCTATGAAAAAAACATAAACTTGTTTTATCCTAATATCATCGAAACATCGTATTCCAAAAGTAACAATAATTTCGAAGAATCTTTGCATACCTACCCAATTAGTTAACTCATTACGAACGAAATTATGTTATCAACGACACAACAAGAAAATAAACAGACTACCACTTACACGGAAGTAGGTACATAAAGAAATGCAACAAAACTTTACCTTCAAACTTTCTATACACGCACAAACAAATTCTTTCCACAATCACTTTAATTCACAATTACTTTAATCACAAAAACGTTCGTAATTTTATTAATTTAGGCGTATCTTTATTCAGTTTCGTTCACAAATTCGTATGGTTTTTGTTCACTTTTGATCACAATTAAGTAAGTACGTAAACTTGTTCAGTTTCGATCACAAATTCGTACACTAACTCGTTCAATTTTGACTCAAAGCCTTTCGGATTTTCATCCAAAATTTTGTCACAAATCCGTAGTAGTCTCGTCGAATTATGATCACAAATTCATACGTATTTTGGTCGCAATTGAGCATTAATTCTCGTAATTAGCGCGGCACGAGAGGTATGTACGATGTTTCGGTGACGGTCTCTCGGTCTCTCGACGTGAGTACATTGGCCCGGCGCGGTAGTGAAACTGACGCGCTGAGGCTGAGCGTACTACCAAGACGTGATTCATTGACGGATAGCTTGTGGTGTGAGCCATCGGCGGCAGCGGGTAAAAGGCGGAATGAAAAAAGGAAAAATTTTGGAACATGCCACAAGTATTCACAAATCAATATTTATAAGAAAAATAGATTGCATAGCATCACTTCAAAACGGCTGCACCTATTTAGCAAATTCTGTTGGAACGAAGTTCCTTATCGCGCGTTGCGAAAGGGGGCTAGACGGAAAGAATTAAGGGAAAAAGTTGTCACGACACTTTTTACCGACTGCGCGACGCAAAGGAGGGTAATATGTTTATTACCATGGAATGGAGTGGTGTGGTGTGGTGTGGAGTAGGGTGGAAAAGAGTGGAGTGGAGTGGAGTAGAGTAGAGTAGAGTGGAGTAGTACAAATCACCACCAGTAGGATAAATCGGTAAATAAAACAAGACAACCATTTTGATTCGGGCGCATTGAACAGTGTGGTGTCGCGACTATTATTTTTGTTGAGTGTATACAGTAACTTCGTTCTATCCGGGTGTCCCTTGACACCTCTCAAGTTTTTTTTTTATTTCTTTATATTTATCTGGACTGCATCTAAATTGGGAGCATGGTGTAGCCACTCTTCTGTATCTGGAAGTTATTAATCTATCTCTGTTGCTATCTTTGGTCGGATCTTTGTCTGTAACCAATCAACAACCGACTTTACGTACCTATTCAAGTCTTTAAGATGTCCAATCAAAAAGCCGTCAAAAATAAAGGCGCTTGTGACATAAATAAGGCACGTGATAATGTTGACCTCATTGACAGTTATGATTCCGTTCGTATCGGTTGAGATGTCGCTCATTTTGTCCATAAATTATAGGTTATACTTATGTTCGAGAGAGGAGCGTTTCGTAAATAACTGTCTTCAAGTGTGTATTGTTTGCATGATTCAAGTGAATGATAAGTTGGAGTTGATTGAATGTTGGAGTGTTTGATTGTTTAGAAAGCAGTTATTATTGTACTCTCGCAATATGACGTCATTATAGTGCTATAAGTGTAGTAATAAGTTTGATTTGAAACACTTGAGTGTTTACAAAAAAAACAAAAATAGAACATAATCTCTTTCTCTGCACTAGCAATGCGAATGCGTGCAAAGCTTGTGGATGACAATTTTCTTTTAATACTGAGATATTCAAGGTCGATGACAGAATTTCCACACGTTCATGAGTCTTAATACAAGTTACTAATAATATAATTATCTTGTAGTAATGTTCATACCTTTATGATCCCCAATGTTTTGAGTGCGTTATAGTGAGCCCAGCCAAAAACAGTAGGTTATTTTACTCAAAAAATGTAATTAGTCCGAAAGATACAGTATCAAAAAATATTTGACCCGCATTTTTTCTTGCATTACGTAAACCAAAATTGACGAGGATTCGATGTTTCTAAAAATTACAAAACCTCACTCGGTCATCACGATGACGTCACACGCCCCTATTCTTGAATTTCGAAGCGTTTTATCTTTGTCAAATTTTACTTATTAAAAAGAAATACATGTGGCACTTGGAGACTGCCGCGGTGAAGCTATTGCATATTTTTTTAAATAATAAAATCGCCTACCGCGTAAATTTAACGAGAATATAATTTATTTAAAATGTTTGTGGTGCACTATTGTTATAAAGAACTTCTTTGTTGTAGGAGAATTTTATAAGTAGGCTTTATTGTGAAAACTCCTTTTGTAACTAGCCGTTTAGAATCAGTAAGAAAAAGTAAATTGTTTTTATGACGGATATTTTTATGATTGCCGAAGTCTCCCGAACTGAAACGATGTAAGACGATGCGTGGTGTCAGGTATTTTCGTTTGGTTTTTGGATTTTTTTTTAATTCTGTCGCCGCGCCGCGTCGCGCTCATTATTTACTCATCACTCAGCGATAAAAGCCATGCAATAGCTTTTTTTTTTTTTTTTTGCTATTGCGGGCCCAATGTAACCTTGCCGACACTCCGACCCTTTTGGATCTATTGTGTCTTGCCCTTAGCCTTTTCAATCTGCTTCTTCGGCAAAAATATACCTCAGAAGCGATATAATTCCCCCTGTTGGCAGATTCCTGTAGTCCTCTGGGTCAGGGTAAGCTTGGCCCAGAAGTCCCATACGCTTTCCAGCCAGAGAGTCGCATTCACATAAAAGATGCTTCATGGTCTCCTTTTTGACATCTGTCATTGGGCAAAAACGGCAGTACGGCCTGTCCTCTAACCGCATTTTATACAGCAGGTCATTTGTCTGGTAATGTCCTGTGAATGCTGCCAAGATCAGCCTTAACTGTTTCCTACCATGTGAGATTATTTGACCATTCCACCTGGTGTCCTTTGTGTCAATGAATCTCCTCGAGTGGCCCATTCCCGTCGTCCTAGACCACTCCGATTGGTGGGCCTCCCTGGCCATCGCCCTCATGGCCATGTTCACGGTACTAATTGATAGTCCCACGAATGGATCCGGGCCGATGAGATCACTTTCTGATCCTTTTCTGGCTAGTTCATCAGCTTTCTCATTTCCCAGGATGCCCACGTGGCCTGGAACCCAGACTAATCTGACTTTGTTTTGCCTCCCCAAAGCATTGAGGGTTTTGGCACAGTTCATGATTAGTCTGGAGTCCATTCGGTAGGAGTCCAGGGCCTTGAGGGCCGCTTGACTGTCACTTAGTATGTACATAGTCTTACCTTTAGTATTCCTGTCTAGGTTTACCTGGGCACAGGCACATATAGCGTAGACCTCCGCTTGAAAGACCGTAGCATAGTGTCCCATGCTTTGACTGATTTGACAGTCCTCTGCATAAATGCCTGCTCCTGTTCCGGACTTCATTTTTGAGCCGTCCGTATACCATGTGAATGCAATAGCTTAATAATACTGTTCATTATTCAGTACTCTGACGGGTTAAACAGATATTCAATATATTTATGCAGTAAACTACCCTTTAAAAAGATGTCACTTGCCAGAAAATGAGTTACGTAGTTTGAATTATAGAATGCATGGATGACGGCTTCATAATCAAAGATAAAAGATTCTTTAAACAATACCTAATACATTCAAAAACAAATCACCGTGGAACATTGAAGTATGCAATTCGTCACAGAAACAATAAAATCTCGACCGTGTACAATGACATGTCTTTTACATCTACGTGTTAATTTTCTCTGCTAATTGGTCATTTATTACAATGTCTGGCTTTTCAAATATCTATTGTTTAGGTAGTAATGTTATTTCAAGAGCAGACGAGTTTGATTTGACCTATATTTTGAGGTGTTCATCCTGTTTCTTACACTCGGGGTAATTTCGTGTTTTTGTCGCAAAAATATAGAATGCTTAAAGAGAAAAAAAAAGAAAATCACAGTTCGTATCTTTGCTTCGTTTGCTTTGTGGTAGCGTTGTTTTTGAATTTTACTATATTACTACCATAACAACAAAAAAGTTGGGTTTCATACGAATATGATTCAAAACCGTGTGCGTAGTAACTATTACTATCACATTCACTTTCACCTGCGCTCAATTTGCCCAGAAAATCGCTTCCGCTTATGCCTTGAATTCTCGACGCAATTTTATGAATAGTGACGTAACAATCTTCATTGGACACCGGTTTCTAACGATAGTGACGTGCCTGCCACCTGCCGTCACGTAGGCTTTCCTCATAGACCCAATGATCGAAATTGACGCAAATACTAAGAGCCAAAATTATTTCTTACTGCGTCACTATTTCCTGTTTCTTTGTATCTTTTTATGCAAAGGTATAATGTATACGTCATAAATGAAAACGGTGGATGACCATAGACGGAACGGAGGATCGTGGCCAAACAATAACGGGATTGATCTTCAAGTTACTGCGGCCTTGAAACACAAAAGGAAATTAAAGGAACAGGGTATGTTAAGAAGCTCGTGGCTAAATAATTACAGCCGCACAGGCCGATCTTCCTGGTTAAGCCGCACTTGATCTATGGATGGGTGACCATCTGTAATAGCTAGTTTTCTCCATGCCTCGGAAAGCACGTTAAGCCGTTGATCCCGGCTGTCATTTGTAGATCTTTGACAGTCGTTAATCACCGTCAGAAGCTATAAAGTCTGACAACCAGTCTTACCATGGGGTATAGCAGGTATTATCCAGTTACAGGGTTGTGGTGGTCCGATAGGCAGTCGCTCCATGTAAAATACTGATATCCAGCTTCATCTGGTTCGACTGGAAGCAGACCACAATATAGTTGGGAAAAGGCTAGGCAGATGAATCATTTGCCTCAGTGAGTGGAGTGTCAGTACAATCCTGACACTCCCTTCTGCTTATAGAGCGCGATGATGATTTGATTGATTTACGATTTCACTCTAACACCAGAAAAAAGAAGGATCAGTCTTCAAAGGTCGGTTTGTGGATGGATGTCATCATGGATGTGATGGATTACAGTCATCTCACCTACCGAGATATTTATGTGTTCCGGGTGGGTATTCATTTGTCATTCTCTTTTTTTAACCGACTTCAAAAAGGAGGAGGTTATCAATTCGACGGTATGTTTTTTTTTTTTGTTTTTTTTTTTTTTTTTTTTGTATATTTGTTACGCGATTACTCCGCCAATTGTGGACCGATTTTTTAAATTCTTTTTTTGTTCGAAAGGAGGTACTTCTGAGGTGGTCCCATAGTCACCAAGTTGGGATCTGATGATTGGATCCTGGAGAAATCGAGGGAAACCCTCGAATTTTATAGGCCGACACACCGTTTTTCGCAAATTTTATGAAGTAATTTAAGTACTTGCGTATGGTAATCATAATTTCATGTAGCTGAGCTGATGATGGAAGGTAGAACTCCTTAATAGTAAGGAGTAGGCATCGACTGATTTAGTTTGAGTTCGCATATCTCTGGAACTACAAGTCCGATTTAAGTAATTCTTTTTTTGTTGTACTGGGTATCATTTAACTTAGGGAATATTGTAAGTTTCATCAAAATCGGTTCGGTAGTTTTTGAGATAGGGAATTTTATTAGCTTATTGTGTACATGAGCGATGTTATTACCGGTGTTATGGATTACAAAATTCTAGTGCACATGTTGTATTTGACAAGAATTCGGGTTGAATATTTAATCACAAAAGAGTAAAATAAAACCTTTTTCAAAAAAAAATGTAACCGCCTTCAAAAACAACCATAAAAACGGTAAAAAAACCTACAAAATAACTTTTCTTTCGGAAGTCGGTGGCAAAAAAAAAGACAATGAAATAAAGAAAACAAAGACACCGACTTCCGAAAGAAAAGTTATTTTGTAGGTTTTTTTACCGTTTTTATGGTTGTTTTTGAAGGCGGTTACTTACATTTTTTTTTGAAAAAGTTTTTTGTAACCTATGTTGTCCCACTGCTCGGCAAAGGTCTCCCCCATAACCTTCCAATCTGTCCTGTGTGCGGCTTTCTCCGGCCAATCTGTCATGAAGGTGTCTCGGTCGTCACGCCAGCGTTTCCTAGGCCTCCCTCGGCAACGACGCTCGTCCGGCACCCACTCTGTAACGACCATTTGTCCTGATGCATTCTGTAGACATGGCCCGCCCACTCCCACTTCAACCTGGCAGTCTTGTTGCTCACATCAGCGATCCCAGTTTTGGAGCGTATTGTGGTATTTCGATCACAGAAGGTTAAATCATACTAACACTACTAATCTTATCTTCCTAATCCCATCCTACTAATACATATTATGAAATATGAAAGTTTGTTTGTTACTCTTTCACACAAAAACTACTGAACGGATTTCTATGAAATTTAGTACACAGATAGTTTATAACCTGGATTATCATAAAGGATAGTTTTTATTCCGATTTTATGTTCCAGTTGGATAATTTTTGAGTTGTAGCGGGCGGTACCGCTGGCAACGGCTAACCATAGAATAAAATTGGCATTTCCTTGACTTTGACAAAGTGATAAAGGCTGTCACTTCACATGAAATACTGATAATTCAGGAATTGAAGATTATGAGATGATTCCATCTTTTTTTTAGCTGAAAAGTTATATGATAAAATAACTGATAACATGTATAAATTCCGTAAAGACGGAATAAAAACGTAATCTACAAGGTTTAACAGAAAATCTAAAACAACTGACTATTAAGTCATCAAACGCCTGATTTTCATAAATTAATACATCCGTTGTATTTATTCACAGTTTATTTAAACTTTAGTATTATCCTACCGGAACGTATAACGAGATAAACTCCCACCTTCTGTCAGACTTGTATTTACTAAAATCCACGGTGATCCTTCAATAGCCCTTTACATTCCAGGGTCACAGTTTCCTGATGAGACAGTCCCGCGACGATACTAGAGTGTGGCCACATCCTCACACGAATATGAAAAAGAGAAAAATAAAGTAAAATAACATTTGAATGACGAAATTTATAATTTCGAGTTCTACTATTAAACCCAAACCATGTAAAATTACACTTGATAACAAGAAGCCAAAAAAACCTACGGACAAACAAAAGAATACCTACTCCATACAACTTTTTGTACACGAATGATTTTTTGCTGTTAGTATTTAGTATTGTATGAATGTTATCAAGGTTAGTAGGTATCATTGAATGAGCACTCTACACGTACAGTCATAAACTATTTAACTCGCAACTCCCCCCTTCAAATAGAAGTGATGAAGATGACGGCACGTATAGCGCAGTGGCTCAGCAATTAGACTGCTGTGCCGTGTGTCGTGGGTTCGATCCCCGCACGTAACAAATGTTTTATGATCAACAAGTAGTTGTTGTTAAGACGAAAGTCTTCAATCAATGTGTGTTACCAGTGATGACTTACGGCACCGAAACGTGGTCTTTCACTATCGGCCTCATCTCAAAGCTCAAAGTCGCTCAGCGAGCTATGGAGAGGGTTATGCTCGGTGTTTCTCTACGTGATCGAATCCGAAATGAGGAGATCCGTAGACGAACTAAAGTCACCGATATAGCCCACCGGATTAGCAAGCTGAAGTGGCAATGGGCAGGCCATATTGCTCGCAGAGCAGATGGCCGATGGGGTCGAAAAGTGCTAGAGTGGAGACCGCGGACTAGCAAGCGCAGCGTAGGACGTCCACCAACGAGGTGGACAGACGACCTGGTAAAGGTCGCCGGAAGACGCTGGATGCAGGTCGCTTCCAACCGGTATATGTGGAGATCTAAAGGGGAGGCCTATGTTCAGCAGTGGACGTCCTATGGCTGAGATGATGATGATGATGAAGTAGTTGTTCCGGGTCTGGGCGTTTGTGTATGTGAGTTTATAATGTTTGTACACACGATACAGGAGAAATTCCTTGTGTGGGGCAATGTTTAAAAAAAAGTAGATAATTTATCCTCAGTTTCTCAAAATCTTCTCCTATTGGTCATAGTGTGATTGTCGGCGACGAGACCCACGTAGGGACACGAGGTGCAAGTAGTGGAAGGAGCGCCTCCATAGTGACAGTGTTGTGAAAGTGAAATTGTGTGTGTCGGCGGCGAGACCCACGCAGGGACAAGGGGTGCAAGTAGTGGGAGGACTTTTGCCGTTGTACAGTGTAGTTTGTAAGGAATTTTGCAAGGTGATTTTCTAATTGGAATTAATTATGTTTATGTTGATTGTACATTTATAATTCTTATTAGATTATCTTAGTCATTCATATTAGATTCTAGTTAGATAAGTTTCTTTTATGAAAATTGGAAAAAGTTTGAAATTTCTTAGATAATTACGTAACTTGAAAACTCACTTTTTTGTTTATGCATGTACGTTAATTAAAGTGTTAAAAAGGGTTGTATTTCATTGTAAAAATAGGTTTACAAGTTGTTTTATGAAGATCGGTCCAGTAGTTTTCAAGTTATTGCGATCTTTGTAAAGTGAAAATTTTGTTCCTATGTAACTTTGACTATTTTTGTTCTAGGAAATTTTTTGTATGTTAATGTATGTATAAAACAATTAGATTAGGTTAAAGTAGAGATAGAAAGGATTCTAATGATGTATAATACATAGCTGTAAGGTTGAAATTTAATGAAAATAAAGGCTGCGAAAGTTTCGGTCTTAGCGAAAATGTAAGGGAAAATGGGCTCAAAATACGAGGGCCTCTATAAGGTAACAACGGCCGGTATAAAAGCCGGAACGAACGCCGGCACTGCGTCAGTCGCAGCCGAGCCACCGAAGAGGAAACAACACTAGAAAAAAGAAGACCGAAGCCTTCAAGATTTGAACTCTAGTGCAGTGTTTTATTCCGTTGCCCGTGGTCCCAGCCCCAGTATTATTTCTGAAGTCGTCAAACGTTACGCATTCAGGGGTGCGTGGGTACGTGCGTCACCAGCAACGCAAGGCACGTGCGTACAAAGGGACACAGGGGGCACGTCGAAAAAGTTTTCCGTTCCTCCCCTCTCCCTCATCGGCGGAGCACCGTTGGTCATCCCGGTCCGTCCGCCACAGTGATGTTATATAGCCTTATAGCCTTTCTCGATGGACTATCCAACATAACAAGAATTTTTCAAATCGAACCAGTACTGAGGTTAAGCCTTTTCAACCAAACAAACAAAGTCTTCAGCTTCATAATAGGTTATGTAGTTAGGATGTTAGTGCTGGTGACTGTACTAGGTATTGTTAAACATTAATCGTAGCGTGTGTCCTTGTTTAAATCGTCCAAAAGTTCAGTCTCAATAACTGGGCCATTATTTATGTTTTTATTTATAGTTAAAAGATAAAGAAATGCACTTTAAATTGAAGCGGGGTTCGAAATTGACAAGAATGATTATGCCATTCGTTTTTTAGAACCACACTATTTTTTATTTCTGTTTATCGAATGCATTTACAAACATTTAAACACACACAAACAGCCAGTATAGGTACATCTGTAGACCATACAAATAATTATTTCCGTACGAGAATCAAATCCGCTACACGCAGCGTAGTAACCAATCTCTCGGCCACTGCACCAGATCTCTTATCTATTTATTTGAATTTGCTATGGGGTTTCCCCAAACGAAGACGGTCCCATTGTCAAACCCACACATAGTTCTACTCTCATTGGGGTATTTCTTCTCAGAAACTGTCAGTTGGGATAACCCCGCCAAAAAACACCATTGTTTAGTAAAAGAGGCCACAAACTTTCTACCTGAGAATAGCCCCAGGAAGCTCTTGTATCGATGAAGATTGGGTTTAATATTGCACCATAATTTGCCATAAATTATGCTTATGGTGCAATAGTAAACCCAACCTTCTGGTGAAAATAAGCTCGCCAGCAGCATAGAATCACATACTTCGATTCCGCGCGATCTTGAGTACTTAATAACTAGGTAGTTAACAATATTAAAAACGGCCAAGTGCGTGTCGGGCCACGCACAGTGTATGGTTCCGTAGTTGCCCATCAAAATACTTATGCGAACTAACTTAACTGATTCGCTGAATTTAATTTTAATTTAATTTACGTACATTAACATTTATTAGGTACCTCAGTGATTCAGTAGCCAACTCATAACGTCTAAAACGGGCCCACATAGGACGATGGTAACTGTAGAAGGAGTTATAAAAAACCGGCCAAGTGCGAGTTGGACTCGCCCATGAAGAGTTCCGTAGTAGTAAGCTATTAAGTATTTAGATTAGTAAGTAATATACACAAACAATAAAAATCACTTTGTGTTCATAGTGTTTGTATGAATGGCAAAGTTATATTAGCGGTTTTTGAAAATGTACTATATCTCAAAAACTGCTAACTGTATCTCATCCAAACCAATTTTCGTTGGAAGATTTTGTTGAGGTCTACGTTACATATTTTTTTTAGTTTTATCATTCTCTTATTGTAGAAGTTACAGGGGGGACACACATTTTACCACTTTGGAAGTGTCTCTCGTGCAAACTGTTCGGTTTAGAAAAAAATGATATTAGTAACCTCAATATCATTTTTAAAGATCTACCTATCCATAGATACCCCACACGTATGGGTCTGGTGAAAATAAAAATTTTGAGTTTCAATTCTAAGTATGGGGGGCACCCCCAAAATTTGTTTTGTTTTTATTTTTATGTGAAAATCCTAATGCGGTTCACATAATACATCTACCTACCAAGTTTCAACAGGATAGCTCTTATACTTTCGACAAAAAGTGGCTGTGACATACGGACGGACAGACAGACATGACGAATCTATAAGGGTGTCGTTTTTGCCATTTGGCTACGGAACCCTCAAAATGATACCCAATTCATTAAAATCGCGCCATTATTTAAGGAACTATCCCGGATAAATTCAAAGTAAGTGATTCCATACTTTTGATAGTGTACTAGTATCGACGACTCTCGTTTGTTGTTGACCTCAATCTACACCCCATTGTGGGATGGCAAAGATGAGGCCTAATTTATGGAGCGAGCTCATCTGAACTGGAAGTCCCGCGCACCGACAGAACATTGTAGGAGAACAGTGTATAAGACCACACTGAAGTGTCTAAGTCGGGACCCTAGCGCGGTGGCTATGAGCGAGTTTGCGAGCAGGTGTATCAAACCATTTCGGTATTATAACAGCGCCATCTAGTTACCAGGACTTGCACGGTAGGAGGTATTGTACATGTAAGTACTATCGCCCAATGTACTCGTATATACTTACCCCCGTAAAGACTATTTCTGCTTGCAGAGTTATAACTTTCACTTCCTAGGCCCTTTGTTTTGACCATTCATCCTATTCATAAAAAACCGGCCAAGTGCGAGTTGGACTCGCCCATGAAGGGTTCCGTAGCAGCAAGCATAGATTAGAGATATAATTATATTGAGATTAGTAAGTAATACACAAAAAATAAAAATAACTTTGTTTTTCATAATATTTGTATGAATGGCAAAGTTATATTTGCGGTTTTTGAAAATGTACTATATCTCAAAAACTGCTAACTGTATCTCATCCAAACCAATTTTCGTTGGTAGTTTTGGTTGAGGTCTACATTATATATTTTTTTTAGTTTTATCATTCTCTTATTTTAGAAGTTACGGGGGGGGGGGGGGGGACACACTTTTTACCACTTTGGAAGTGTCTCTCGCGCAACTGTTCAGTTTAGAAAAAAATGATGTTAGTAACCTCAATATCATTTTTAAAGACCTATTCATAGATACCCCACACGTATGGGTTTGGTGAAAAAATTTTGTTTGAGTTTCAATTCTAAGTATGGGGGGCACCCCCAAAATTTGTTTTGTTTTGATTTTTGTGTGAAAATCCTAATGCGGTTCACATAATACATCTTTCTACCAAATTTCAACAGGATAGCTCTTATACTTTCGACAAGAAGTGGCTGTGACATACACGGACAGACAGACAGACAGACAGACATGACGAATCTATAAGGGTTCCGTTTTTGCCATTTGGCTACGGAACCCTAAAAAGGGTCATCCATTTCATAAAAAAGGTGGCCAGTTCAAAGATGTGGGATACTGCGCACGCGATTTTGTTTTAAAGGTGAGCAGAGATTACATTGTTCAATAGTACATAGCCTGCAGAGTGAAAAAAAGCATGATGTTTAAAATCTGTTCAACATTAATTTTCGAGATCACACCATACATACAGACATGGAGTTATCCTTACTCGCATGAGACCCTGCCCCAATTGTGACAACCTAGAACATTATATTAAAGCTTGCCTCCGATAATTAATACATATTTATCCATAATATTCAACTTCTCGCCTTATATCTCTCTAAACATGATCTGATTGGATCTCGTTAAGATCTACCATCTTACATCCTGCATATAGTAAAGACTTTAATGAAATCCGTTTAAAGTTCAAAATCACTTTTCCTAGTGTCGAGTTAACTTTGTGTCTGATTAAAGACAACTAAGTAAAGAAATGCGGTGAATATCATCTCTGTGTTCACATCATAAGACTGATATTTGCTTCACTTAGCTGCATATTTAAGGTTGTTTTTAGCTTTAATATCCTGCAGTCCGTTACACATAATTGCCACAGATTGCGTGTAAGGCGAATATTATAAATTATTTAATAGTAAATTACATAGCTTTATGTACTTGCGAGGTAAATAACGGTCGTATTTATATTAGAGTGTCTGGACAAGTTAATAAAATGCCATTTTAAGAGTTAAATGGGTGAACAAGGTATTTATCTTATTAGTGTCTGTTTATTATATTTTATGAAGGTGACAGAGAATCAATAAAATACGCAGAATCTGTTTAATATAGATTTTATAGAAATAACATGTCGTAATATTGCATTTGATAGGGTATAACTTCGGGGCAAAGAAGTTATTGACGTATTTCTTTATAATAATAGAGGGAAATACCTGCGTCAATAACTTTTTTGTTTTGAAGGTACATTATATCTTAGAACCAATGTCAGTCACGACAGCTTTCAAACCAAAAACATCAAAATCAGTCCTTTCGTTTGTGAGCTACGATGCCACAAACGGACACGTTTGAATTATAACATCCTTTTTTTGCACACTTCACGCAGTTTATTATTAAGATCAGCGATAAGAGAACACTGTTCAGTCAGGCCAACTGATTTACTAGGTATTCAATATTTTTGGCACACACGACATGCAAAAACCAATTCAATTAATATTAGTTCCGGTTTCTATACAAATAGACCATGACAAAGGAATGCGACCAGAATGCCTGGAAACGGTACAAATGTTACCGTTTCATTCTGAACATCGCCGCTTTAGGCTAAGTTCAGATGGACGCGCGACGACGCGCGCTGCCGCGCGATTCACCTGTTCAGATGGCGGCAGCTTGCACGCGACAGTCTAGCGTGAACATTCAGTGAAAATGGACGTGGAGGAGGCAATTTGCTTGTGGGTTTTATCCCGCAAACTGCGACGTCGCCGTCGAAAGCAAAGACGATACTGGGTGCACCCTATTTTAAGTCAAAGTCTTTCTTTAAGCCTGTTTGTGACTTTAAATTCCACACTAAGATTCCTAATCGCATCTCTTTTTTCAATTTCGTCTATCAGTAAATTCATTGATATGCCGGTCCTCCATTTTTTTCGTCTCTCCTTGCGTCCGTCCGCCTCAAACCGCGCCGGTCAACTGAACAGGTCGATACAGGATTGTAGATCTTAAACCGCGCGTCAGCGCGCGGTAGCGTGCGGGTCAACATCTAGCGCGCGGTGTATAGCGGTGCGCGCGGGCACGCGCGTTGACGCGCGGTCATGTACACAACAACATTGATTTACTTATTACAATCTAAACCGCGCGCCGAGCCAACCGCGCGTCGTCGCGCGTTCATCTGAACTTAGCCTTATAATATCTCGCAATGTATAGTTAAATATGCCAGTAACTTCTGTCGGAAACGGCCCAAACCACCATTTCTTCCACTTCATACCCCGATTGACTCCAAATGGACTGGGGCGGCAAAAAAAACACTTTTGCCACCACTGGGGTGTCAAATGGAGTCACAGTCAGTTTGATAGTGACAGTCATATACACTTAACACGCCATTGCTGTGCCAAATCATCCAAAATCCCATCCATCTCTACATCAAAATTCATCGGAATCAGTTCAGCAATTTTAGGCGTGAAAATAAAACAAAATCACTTCGCAATAAGTATATATAGCAATCAAAACGCTCAATTAATCTCGTTTTGATCTTATTTTAATGTTCTTGACGTCAAAATCCAATATTGCATGTCCTCCACCGTCTTACCAGACTTGTACTGATAAACCATTAAACCCCTTCTACACGATCCAACCCGACCGTCCGACAGAGGTGACCTTGGTCCAGTTGGTGTGAAAATCAACCGTGTAGACGTTGGTCGGCCGACCAGATATGGGCGGAGTCAAACGACCTTCGGACAACCTTGGTCGGGAGCGCATCCATCGCGACAGGCTGCGTCCGTGGTCGGACCCCGACAGCGTTCTAGACGGTTGGGGACGGTTGACACGACCAAGGTCACCTCTGTCGGCGGTCGGGTTCGATCGTGTAGAAGGGGTTTTAAACTACCCCCGTGTTTAGCCACACACTTACTTCGAGAAGGAGGCGAGTTCTAATGCGACTTGCAATGCCCCAAATAGTGACAGCTCGCTTGACCTACGGCCCCTATCCCATACGTCTATGAGAGTCAGGCAGCTTGGTGGGAGGCAACAGATGTCTCTGAATCATTTAAGGATACTGAAAAAGGGCGCAGTCTGCCCCTGTCGGCTGTTGCGTTTGCTGCGGGATTATCAAGAGCTCGTTATCTCCCTTTCTCTTTCTGTTTCCTTATATGATAGCTGTTTCACAGAAAGACATCACTATATCTTAGGTTAAAAGCAGCCGATAGCAGGCGATGCCGCTTCGCATCTGTCTGAAACGTTTTATTTTGAGTGGAGAAATCCTCATGGATATCCTCTGTCTATGGCAAGCAGAAGGTTAATATAGTGTACTCTGACTGAAACCCCACTGTTCCAACCTGTTCCATTAGTCGAGGTTTTGGAGATACGAATATTTAACTGACTGCATGACTGACAGATATTGGCCCGCCATCCCCGGCGGACACTAAAGGCCGTAGTTAGGTTCGTACACAACGCGACGCAAGTTTTCGATACCTTACGGTTTTGGTATCCAGGCGACTTTCGCAATACAAATACATAGATGTTCGTACACAGGCACACGTCCATGGATACCAAGTCGTAAAGTATCGGAGACTTGCGTTGCCTATAATATACAAAGGGGCTAACCGGCTAACTCGAAGTGCGGTCTAATTTTGACCTAAGTTATCTAACTCACAGTGTACCAACATACTACTAGTTTAAATAGTATTCCGCTGAGAAACAATTTAAAGCAATATAAGACGTGCAGTGAATAAAAATAGGTTGTTATTGCATTGAAGAATGATTTGCATATGAATTAGTTACGATACTGATTACAAGACAATTTTCTATATGTTTCTGGCGAAGAAAACGCCGTATTTTGATTAGGATAGGGCTCAGTTTCCAGCAATGGAGAGATAATATACCTATGCAAGACTCGAATGATCACATGAGTGACAAAGACGTTATGTAAGTTTAAAAGAATGAACCTGCCCTGGGCCCCAGACGAAGACTCATTAAGTACCTAGTTGGTAGAACGATAGACCTATAACTACAGAAAAATTTGCATATAATTTGGAATACAAGGTCGCGTAGCCACGTTTACAAAAGCGGCCAGCAATGCTATTCTCTATAAACATTCCCCACAGAGTGAGCAGCCTCGCGAGTCATTTGCCGCGCGAAGCAAATGTCTCGCGAAGCTGCTTGCTCTGTTTGGACGCGCAATTGTTTTTCAAAACAAAATTTCACGCACTTTCCACGGCCGAGACACGTCCACACTAACCGAGCTGCTGGGGACGCACCTATTCACTAAGCTACTGACAGTGACACTATCCTATTGGACGATCTCAAAGCTGTATCGTCGTAGAGCACATCGTACAGTCCAGCGATGAGATTTCTTATAGAGAATAGCGTAGCAGGAGAGGACTCGTTAAGGGTCGTCTTATCAGTTTGTAAAAGCAGAAAGCAGTTGTAAAACTGTGAGCTTAAGAGCGCTTATTCTGAAAGTTGGCAACGTCGCAAATAGTTGTCAAATATTAACAAGTTTTAATTAATTCAGCAATGTTACTGTATGGAAATAAGAAATATTGCTCTGTAGTGCACTAGAACATTGATAGAGGAATGCAATTAAAACACTGAATTTGTAGTTGTAACCGTTTCAGGTGTAAAGAAAGCATATCGAAAGTTTCCAAATACTTTTCTACATCTAAAACTATATATTCGGTGTTACGATATTAATTAAAGCATTCCCTAATCAATTTTTTAGTGCACTATAAAGCCATATTTCTTATTTTCATACAGTAAATTAACTAAAATAATTAAAACTTGTAAATATTTGACAGCTATTGGCGACGTTGCCAACTTTTTGGTTATGCGCCCTTAACTCTTATCAAACTCGTCCATTATTACAAAAAAATCTAGCAAGTAACGTTTACGGAAAACATAAATAAATTATTGATAGTAATAACAGGAAAAACTGTAGTTTTGAATTTGTACTTATGTCACTGAGTCAATAGGTACCTACAGTAGGTTAACTAACCCAGATTGTGTAAAGTGTTATAATAATTGGACTATTCGATATTGTTCCGCTTTTTAGTTTTTTTTTATTCACAGGTCGACCTCTTTTTTTTCGTTGAAGTAAGTCATCAGAACTACTCAAAGGTACCTTTCAGCAGAATTTGTTTACTACAGAAAACTCAGTTGATAAAAACAATCTATCCTTACTTTTCTACCCTAAGGGGGGAAAATTAGAAAAAAATATTGAAAAGGAAAGTTTGACGTATCAGACCAATTTGGAAAAAGTTGCGCGTTGCCACAAAAAAAAGAAAAACTTGAGAATCTCCTCCTTCTTTCAAAAACATACCTTCTATAAACATCTAGCCTCTGGCTGCTAAGTTGCAGTCGGAAGGAAATAGTAAATTAATACGAAATAGTATGATTAGGTGTTTATTTGAAGCCGTTTCCGCTTGTAAGCTATCAAGGCTTGAGCGTAATAAATAATCGATTGTTTACGACCATTTCAACGACTTTGACACCATTTTCAACGACAATAGTTGAACGGTTAAGGTGGTAACTAGTCAAAGGTCGTTTAAATTGGAATGACAACCTTCTGATTGATTGAAACTGTGTTCTATGGAGCGTTACATAAGTCTCAATTGATAAAGATTTTGCATAATTTGTCTACAACCTTGTTTTTTCTTATCAAGACCTTAAGGGTATTAAAACCGAAAAAAACCAATTGTCCTATTCTTTATTTTGTGATCATCTTCTACATCCAATTTTAGGCTATAAGTACTTACATTTTTTATCAGTAAATAAATGAGAGAATTTAAGATCATGATCACTTTAAAGTAATACAGAAATATTTTCGTAAAAACAAGATGGGGCCCTTTTTTGGCCCGATAGTTATGCTAAAATAAAGTGTAACCGTCTACATGTTTCAAACTATCTCTGTTCTATTTATTGAAATCAGTCCAGTGGTTTAGGCGTGAAAGCGTAACAAATAATAAACAGACAAACTCACTTTCGTATTTATAATAATTTAGTTTGGTTTTGCTACAGTAGTTCCTGACAAATATTTGTGCAATAGTCATCATACTATTTAACATAGTCGTGGGAACTCCTTTCCCTTATATTGTACCTTCTATACATATAGTTACCTTAAGCACTTAAGTAATGGTAAATTGTATGAAGTCATTCAAATGTTTTGAATGGAATTCATAGAAATCCCAGGCGTTTTTTTTTAGCGTGGTAAAATCATCAAATGAGTCCTCACACCCAGGGCAAGGCGGGAGGGACTGTCAGATTTGTACTGACTAAAATCAACGGTGTCCTTCATTAGCCCTTTACGTTCCAGGGTCTCGGTAATGAGATAAGTCCCGTGACGCCGGCAGGCTTTGACCCTCTAGAGGGGCGGCCCCGTCATCTTGCTGACGCTCTTTGAGGCGCGCATGTAATACAACGCGCCGTCGACCCGGGCATAGTCCATGGTCGATCGGCGAGTTACCCATTACTCGCCGCCCGCCATCCTATATATGCCCCACTACGGTGACCGGAGGTCATCTTGCGACGTCTGTCGCCGCGGGCGTCTACCACTGCGGCTGGGGCGGAAGGAAGACGCTGTCCTCTCCGTCACGCGGCCCGCCTCCTCTTTCGCGAGCATGACTGCTTCGTAGAAGGAGGCGACCGCTTCCCATTCCGTCTTGCACCGCAGCATGGCCTCGACCAAAGCCGGGCGCGAGAGGTCCCCGCCTATCGCCGTCTTTAGGACACGGCGGTGCTCTGCCCAAGCGAGGCAGTCCTGCACTGCACCGTATGCTCCACTGTGTCCGGACGATCTTCGTAGTGGTGACACCCAGGCGTTTGTTCCTTCCTCATCAGACACAGGTACTTCCCGAAACTTCCGTGTCCGGTGAGGGCGTCATGTGGCTGGTCAGGACACCGTGACGCTTATCCAGCCACTTCTCAAAGCGGGGTTAAAAGTTATAGAGAGTGAAGGGGGCGAACATAGCTGGGGGCAAGAGCGTACTACAGAATTAGATGGAATGAAGAAAACACTTCTCCATGGAAACGACCAAACCGTGGCAATTTTTGCGACAACGTTTAATAACTAAAATATTTTAATTTTGATTTTTAGGGTTCCGTAGCCAAATGACAAAAAACGGAACCCTTATAGATTCGTCATGTCTGTCTGTCTGTCCGTCCGTATGTCACAGCCACTTTTTTTTCGAAAGTATAAGAGCTATCCTGTTGAAACTTGGTAAGTAGATGTATTATGTGAACCGCATTAGGATTTTCACACAAAAATAAAAACAAAACAAATTTTGGGGGTGCCCCCCGTACTTAGAATTGAAACTCAAAATTTTTTTTTTCATCAAACCCATACGTGTGGGGTATCTATGGATAGGTCTTTAAAAATGATATTGAGGTTACTAATATCATTTTATTCTAAACTGAATATTTTGAACGAGAGACACTTCCAAAGTGGTAAAATGTGTGTCTCCCCCCCTGTAACTTCTAAAATAAGAGAATGATAAAGCTAAAAAAAATATATAATGTAGAACTCATCAAAAACTTTTAATGAAAATTGGTTTGGGTGAGATACAGTTAGCAGTTTTTGAGATATAGTACATTTTCAAAAACCGCAAATATAAGTTTGCCATTCATACAAACACTATGAAAAACAAAGTTATTTTTATTGTTTGTGTATATTACTAATCTCAATATAATTATATCCCTAATCTATGCTAGATACTACGGAACCCTTCATGGGCAAGTCCAACTCGCACTTGGCCGGTTTTTTGATTCAGAAGTATGAATAAGAACGAAGTGAAGTCACTCGGTGAAAGGAATGCGTTTAACAAATGTTCCGCATTCACTTGTTCATAAACTATTGTTACTATAAACGGTCTATGTTCACGCTTGCTTGTGTAAAAGACGTACACGCAAGTACTTGCGTGTACGTCTTGCACTTGCGTTGTCCTATTACCAGCAATTTACGCACTTTTTTACTTGCCAGACGGTGTTAACACGTGGTTTTTAAGCTATTACATAGGTAGCTTTTATCGCGGGCTCGAAGAGCGGCGCGGCGCGGCGACCGAATCAAAAATTTCCAAATACCCCAAAAACCTAACGAAAAAACCTAACGAAGGTACCTGACACCACTCATCGTCTAACGTCGTTTCAGTTCGGGAAACTACGGCAATCATAAAAATATCTGTCATAAAAACAATTAACTTTTTCTTACATTCTAAACGGCCAGCTACAAATGGAGTTTTCACAATGAAACCTTCTTATAAAATTCTCCCACAACAAAGAAGTTCTATAATACAGTAGTGCACCACAAACATTTTAAATAAAATATATTCTCATTAAATATACGCGGTAGGCGATTTTATTCTTTTAAAACAAAAAAATGTTATGCAATAGCTTCACCGCGGCAGTCTCCGAGTGCCACATGTATTTTTAGTTACATGCTTTCTTACTTGTTACTTTCTTGCTTACTTACTTACTTGTTTTCTTACTTGCTTGCTTACTTGCTTGTTTTCTTATTTACTTGCTTATTTAATCGGCTTTAAGAGGACGGACATAATTTGTCAAACTCATAACTGAGCATTTGAAGTCTCCATGGACTGGAAACTGCATGTGTCAGTCCTGCACTTTCAACTATCCGATCAAAAAGATTTACATAACTAGATTGTATATTATCACAATTTTATTAGATCTTTAACTATGTTTTTCCGGTTAGGAGATTTAGATCATATTTCAAACAAAGCATTTCAAAGATTATGCAAGACGATAAGAATTATTTAAGTTATCGGACGCTATTATCATTACTTAAATCCATTTGCGGTTTTTATACATTTAAAAAAAATATGACCTAGTAATGGCCTTTGTTTTTCGGCTATTATTTAAATTTTAGCAGTAGGAACAAAAAGAAGTAGTAAGAAAATTAACCATGTTAGGCGGCCTACTCTAAACATACTTATTTTTATGTTATAATTTCGCAAACAATCATAACTATTTATTATTTATTACTTTTCCAGTACAGCCTTGCGATACCTACTTGTCGCATAAGGATAAAATAAATTCATTTATTTTGTAACATAGGAAAACTAATTTAACACCATCCTTTTTACCACAAAAAGGTTAAACATCTGTTGAACACTTGTCTAAAAAACCTGTCAACGTCAAAACAACATTTCACGTTGAAATATAAGGTCGTTTCGCAGTTACACTTTTTTAGACAAGCGTTCAACAGATGTTTATCTTTTTGTGATAAGGCGGCAAAATTTAATTTAATACAGGTAATAAACACAAAATTGTCATTGATAGACCTAAAGTAAATATTTACCTTAATCAGGTGTACTTACTTCTAAAAAGATAATTATATAATTATAATCACAGCTTAACGATTAATCACTGATTATCACGTCATAAAATTATTGATTTAGCACCACCAGTAGGTATCACTGAACACTTTCACAAAAATATTTTTATTGATGAATAATAAAATAATTTGCGAACTCCAGTACCCTGAGCACGAGTTTTCATTATTTGAGACGTAAAGTAAACTGGAACTTTGACAACTTCAAATTGACAATTTTCAAGGAAAAAATTAGTTCCTTCATCGTACACCAGCGGCGCTGTTCCATTTTTCCATACAAGAAACGCTGTAAATACTGGAAAGACGCTGTAAAGTAAAAGAGTGAAAACTCGTGCTAAGGGTACAGATCCTAGGTCAAAATCACTGTTATCGAAAAAAATACTCCCAAAAAATAACTGTTATTTTTTATCACCCGTTTTTACAAACACCCTAATACTTGTTCTTTTTTCACGTGAAAAACACGATGATTATTTTGTGTTCGTTCCACGTATTTGGTAACAGTTCTCGCGTGCATTGGGCTCGCGTGTTTTATTATGACTGGCTTCAATAATCAACGGTCAGTGATTGACTCATCACTTCCCTAACAATTTAATATTGCAGTAATCTTCCTAATAAGGTAATGGACGTCAACAGTCAATTACAGGATAAACTTTCCCTTAGTTGCAGAAATCACTGCCATTCATTTCAGTACTAATAAACCGGCCAAGTGCGAGTTGGATTCGCCCATGAAGAGTTCCGTAGTAGCAAGCATAGATTAGGGATATAATTAAATTGAGACTAGTAAGTAATATACACAAACAATAAAAATAACTTTGTTTTTCATAGTGTTTGTATGAATGGCAAAGTTATATTTGCGGTTTTTGAAAATGTACTATATCTCAAAAACTGCTAACTGTATCTCATCTAAACCAATTTTCGTTAGAAGTTTTTGTTGAGGTCCACATTACTTATTTTTTTTAGTTTTATCATTCCCTTATTTTAGAAGTTACAGGGGGGGGGGGGGACACATTTTACCACTTTGGAAGTGTCTCTCGTGCAAACTGTTCAGTTTAGAAAAAAATAATATTAGTAACCTCAATATAATTTTTAAAGACCTATCCAAAGATACCCCACACGTATGGGTTTGATGAAAAATTTTTTTTTGAGTTTCAATTCTAAGTATGGGGGGCACCCCTAAAATTTGATTTGTTTTTATTTTTGTGTAAAAATCCTAATGCGGTTCACATAATACATCTACCTACCAACTTACGGACAGACAGACAGACAGACAGACATGACGAATCTATAAGGGTTCCTAAACTAGAAAACGAAGTACGGCTATGAGATCTCAATACCAGAATCTATTATGCACTGGCGTTTTTAAAACTAGCTTGTTAAAAAAAAATGTGATTTGTATGGCTCCTGTAATCTTTAATAAAATACCTGACCAAATTAAAAACTTACCATTACAAAAATTTAAAAAATGTTTAACAGAATTACTTGTAGATAAATGTTACTATTCTGTGCAGGATTTCTTAAATGACAGTTTTTTGTGACATCCTAATTGTTTTCTATTTGTATTCATTTTGTATTACATTTGCATGCTATGTTATGGCAGAATGTACATGGATCCTATTTATAATTCAACATCTCATTTTATGTACCTACATTCTAAGCAAATAAAGACCTATTCTATTCTATTCTATTCTATTCCGTTTTTGCCATTTGGCTACGGAACCCTAAAAAAGGATTTTCTGGTGTCAGGTGTTTGTAAGCCAATTAACTAATAGTGATAACATTACCATTTGATTATCAATTAAAAGTTTTGAATATTTGTGAGGATAGCTAAGGTTCCAAGTATCTTAACCCTGTTCTTCATACTCCCTAAAATCCGAACACGTTTTCCTTCATCACAAAAATACAAATTAATTTATTTTCTAAATCGAAGCTCATATGAAATAATGATCCACAGATATCCCTTTCTAAATTCCTCATACAAGACTAATTTACTTTTTTTTTGACGTGCTGAATCATCGAATTAGTCCTGTGAGGAGGGATGGTGAGACTTGTACTGACTAAAACCCTCGGTGTCCTTCAATAACTTTTACGTTCAGCGGCCACGGCCACCTGAGAAGACAGTCCCGACCCCAGAGACTCTACTTAAGTCCTAAACTAAAAACTAATTTTACAGTAGACTTTCTATGTAGACAACACAAAAGATGTACTGACATGTGGAGCGCATCGGTTGCCATATATACGGAATCTAGAGGAGCTTATCTGTGTTTGTCACTAAATCTAATAAAAGTAATAAATATTAAAAACAACTCAATCTTAAAGTACCTAAATAAGTATGTATTAATAATTATAAAAATAATACGTCGCGTTGGGGGACCGCTTCAAATTATTTATCTACTATTTTTTCCGGTCCCCCAACGCGACGTATTTTTAAAATCCGGCTAAGCTAACATAATCCAAACAGTTTAAAAATGCGAGCCCCTTAATTATTTTTCTGTTTTTCAATATTTGTTGCTATAAGGCAATTTTCAAAGAAAAATTTCAACTGTCTAACTATCATGGTTCATGAGATGCAGCCTGGTGACAAACGGACAGACAGACAGACGGACGGCAGAGCCTTTGTTTTAGGGTCCCGTTTTACCCTTTTGGTACGAAACCATTTTTTTCATCATCAAATGAGTCCTTCCACCCAGGGCAGGGCAGGAGGGACTGTCAGACTTGTACTGACTAAAATCCACGGTGTCTTTCCCCGTTAGTCCCGCGACTCCGGCAGGCAATATTGCCACCCTACCATAGTTTTTCTCCGAGTTGTTCCGTCATGCTCATGTCCACATAGCGTGAAGGTTGCTGTGCACGGAACGGAGACAAGTAGTGTTTTCCGTTTTTGGCATACTTTTTTGTCATTTAAGGATTAAAGCCTTTGGTTGAGATATTCCCGTTTGAGCAACAATCTTTAGGGCACCTATATGTTTAGAGCAACGATTGTACTCCAGTTTGGGCAGCTTTAAATATTTTGACGTGTACGTGTTGCTCAATCGGAAACAAAAATGCCTCTCGTGCATGTGGTTGTAAATTCATACACGGAAAAGTATCCATGTGTCTTTTTAACCGACTTCAACGTCGTCATTCAACATAAAGAGATCAATCAATCCTGAAGAAAGAACCAAGGATAGGTACCCCAGCAATGAAAAGCAATCCGATACAAACGTATAATTATGTTCCTCGACAGAAATAACCAGCTTGTTAACAACACAAATCCCGGCAGTAAGCGAATTGTGTATGATAGCGATAAAGAGGAAACACCTCTTGACGAGCAGTTCACACGAGGAGTTACTGATACAACACAAGCTACTGATGTGTTTCAGGCCGTACCAGGCGATGACGAACCAGAGTGTGGAGGAGAGCGACCTCAACGAACAACTACTGAATCAGGAAGATAAGAAGCATTACAATTTGAAAGTATTCAACACCATCCATTCTTTCAGCAACAGATTTCAACCGCCATTGCAGTGTGCTTGATGGCTCACAAAGGTTTCTTATTCCACTTCCCTTTATTGAAACATTACTTCAATGCGGAGGGCTTCACTTTATCTCCTAATGTAAAATGTTCGGACCATTCGGACAGTCTACTCGCATTTTATGAAATTTTAGAAGCAAAATTTAATGTCGAAGAGCACAGTACAGAAGAGAAAACACTTTTTGTAGTGTGAGATCCATATCATGCACCCGATCCTCATCCAACTGTATCATACGGATTAAAATGTGTTTGTAAACGTGCCCTCAATGATGCTCATTTGGACCCCAAACGATCGGAGCACCAGTGTATAATGATGATAAGGTTAGCACAAAAAGTAGCTTAGCAATTTGTGCAGTGGGTCAATGAAAATCATTGCGCTTTCTTAGCAGTGCCAGAAGCCGAGAAGAAAAGTGATAGGTCATCCAAACTTGCGGATGAGTCGACCCCTGTCATTTTTTGAAGAGTGACGTTTCATCCTCGCATGAAATATTTTGCGGATGAGTTTACACCTACGTCGCAAGTTCGACATTCATGTTGCAGATAGTCTAATGGCTTCGAGAGCCTCAACTAACATTTGATTCAGTAGTTCCTCCTCCACGACACAAAGCGTATTGGAATAAGGAGAAGGGTTCACTCAAAAGTTTCGAATTACTTTCTTAGGGACCCGTATCTCCGTTGACGGAGTTATAGAGCACACCTCGGGACCCGCAGCCGCTGTCGCAAGATTCACATTCCTTGAGCTCGTTGCTTTTAGAAGTCGGTTAAAAAGAGGTTATTTATTTTGTGAAAATGCGTGAACTTTCAAAATCCTCCTTTATCACAGATCACCGACTCATGACCATCAAATTTGATCTCTAACGTAGGCCATACAAATGCATTTTATACCTCGGTTACCTTATACCTTTTTATTGGTTGCAGTCACAGGGCCCTTAAAAGGCTAACACATCATTAGTGACTTGGCTCACATTTCTTGAGTGCTAGACACATTGCAATGAGGTATTTAGAAACTTATTAAAAGAGTATTAGTATGATACACAGCAAGAACTTTTGGCTTAATACCAGCCGCAGGGTCGATCTTCAATGTTAAGCCGCGCTTTCTTAAATATGTGGATAGGTGACCATTTTTTTACATACAGAGTTTCCTTCGTGCCTCAGCAAGCTTAGGTAAAATGGGCAGTCGCTTCATCTGAAATTCACCTGAATCTGGTTCGATTGAGTGTCGATTCCAACAGTTGGCTAAAGGAGAAAACATGACTGTGGTAGGTCACACGTCCTAGTGGCGTACCCCAGGTAACGTCTCAAAGAGGAAATACTGAAAAAAGGTCGAGCTGAATGTGATGAGAAATACTTCTTATTGTCAGCGCCTGACACTTTTATCATAGATTACAACTTTCGTGCGTCTTACTCGCAAAATAACAGTTGTACCCGAGTACTTTCTGTTGTAGACTTTATAGCAATGAATATTAATAAATAAAATAAAAATAATAAAATAACATTTATTTCTCACCACAAACCAAAAAAACACGATACAAAAGAATACAAAAATACTAGTTAGATTGAACAGATTCTGGTTGTGGATCGCTGGTGCCTGTGGTAGGTAGAGTAACACCTGTCATACAGGTCACCAGGTCCCCACCTCTTTCAAGATGCAAACTGATTTTTGCTTAGTGCTACATTTATTTATAAAATATTAGATTAAAATAAAAATTTCCAAAAAAGTGAGTGATTCGAGAACAAAAACTGAAACATAAATTTAAAATAAAAAGAAAGAATGATATAACCAACCTAGTTTCGCAAGTTTAGTGTTTTTATGTATGTATTAGGTACGTGTGAGATTGTATAATTATGTATGATCGTGTGTATGTAGAGGAGTGTATGTGATTGTGAGTGTACCTATAGGTTATTTAGAAATTAAACTGGAACATCCATGAGGGCTTCTGTCGCCGTGTATGATTGATTTTGCAGCCAAGTTTGAAGTACCGTTTTATAATTATGTTTATTCAATGGGTGTAGGGCCAAAATTTGATGTAATTTATTATAAAGGTACGGTCCGAGGAATATAAAGAACCTATGACTAAAGGAAGTCCTAAGTGGAGTGGCTGTTGCAACAATATGGTTACGGCGAGTGGATTCCCGAGAGTACTTAGTAATGGTGTGCTGTTTGAGGGCAGTGGTCAGTATGAATAACTGCCGAACAGTTAAGACTTGGCAGTATTCATATAGCTTGACTGTGGGATAAAGCCGTGGTTTAAAGCAGCATACCTTAAGAATAGCTCTTTGCGCACGTTCTATCTGTATGAAGTAGGTTTTGGCAGCCCCGCCCCAGGAAGAGATGCAATATGTTATTATTGATTGGCACATTGCTTGGTAAACCATTTTCAAGACGACTGGATCAGCTGAATGACGTAGTTGCTTAAAGATGTAGATAAGCTTGCGTAGTCTATTTGATAAGTGCACTAAGTATTCTCTAAATGTTAGGTTGCAGTCAATCACTATGCCAAGGTACTTTATGGACGTGAGCTTTTCAATGTTGAGGGGACTTTCATCATGTGCATTATTATTGCTACTGGATTGGCAAGACTTAGCATTGACGTTCAATGAGTTGGCTAGTGCCATATTCGAGTTACGGATTGAGAAATTTAGTATTTTTGTTTTTGTGATATTCAAAGTGAGCAAGTTATTCTTTAGCCATACACTAACCCTGTCAAAACCTTTTTGTGCGAGGCGATAAGTTTCTTCCCAGGTTTCCGCCGAAAATACAAGTGCTGTATCGTCCGCATAGGAAAACATTGCACCTTTTTCCAGGGCGAGAGTACACAAGTCATTCATATAAATCAAAAACAGGCTCGGGCCAAGAACACTGCCTTGGGGCACCCCAAATGAAATATGCAAATCAGAACTGCAATAGGTCCCAATCTTAGCAGTCTGTAATCTGTCAGTAAGATAGCTTCGAAATAGGGAAAGCTGGACTCCTCGAATGCCCAGACATTCTAGTTTAGATATTAGGATGGGAATCGAGACCGTGTCGAATGCCTTTGCTAGATCGAGGAACAACGCAACGCATTTTTGCCTGCTATCCAGTTTCTGAGCTATATGGTTAACCAGTTTGTGGACAGCATCGGCAGTCGACAAATTTTTCCTAAAACCAAATTGATTTGTGGACAACAGGTTTCGCGTCTCCAAATATGCGATAAGCCTCGTGTTAATAATTTTTTCTAATATCTTGGACATCGCAGGTAGAACTGAAATGGGCCTGTAATTTTCGACTCGGTCACGATCCCCAGATTTGTATATAGGATGGAGAACAGCTTTTTTAAAAGAATCCGGAAAGATGCCCGTATTAAGGCTCAAGTTACAAATATACGTCAGCGGAGGGACAATAATTTTGCTATATTGTTTAAGAAAACCAGAGGAAATGCCATCCCAACCGGTCGCACAGTCACTCTTAAGTGATAGAATTAAACGTTCCACCTCCAATTCATCAGTATCTAGCAAAACAAAGGATCCGGTATGAGATACCGGAGGGGTTAAAGGCTGAGAATCACTATGTATTTTCTCCGCCAGTTTTCTACCTACATTGGCAAAATAAAAATTGATTTCATTAATGATGTCCTGCTTATCTCTATGATGGTCTAAAAGTTCAACGGCTGAGGATTTGACTTTGTTTATGTTCGTAACGTTTCTAATAACTTTCCACAATTGCTTAGAGTTTTTACCCGCTTTTTTAAATTCTAGTTTCTCATAATCTCTTTTAGCCTTATGTAAGAGGTTGGCGCAAAAATTTCGATACCTTTTATAGGATATTTTTAGTACTTCATTAGAAGGATCATTTTTTGATTTTTTACTTAAATTGTCTCTATGGCGCATGCATTTTAGTAGTCCTTGAGTAATCCAGGGTTTAAACGGCCTGCGCCTGCGAGATATCGAAATAGTTTTTGTGTTCTTAGACAAAACAAGTAGAATAGGTTCAATCAAATGTTTGGTAGCCAAATTGGGATCATTTGTTGAATAGACTAAGTCAAAATTTACATTATGCATATCATTTGCAAGCTTATCCTGGTCTATTATCGTAATTTTGGGGGGATGTAATGTTGCTATTTTATTCGTTGAGAGAGATAGAACGATTGCAAAATGATCCGTCAGAGTGGATTCCAGTACCAAGACAGTGCTTGAAAAATTTGTTTTTATGTTTGCATGATCAAGACATGTAGAACCATGAGTTGGCAAAGTATGTCCCGGGAAGAGTCCATGATGAGCTAAGAGATCCAAATAATCCAAAGAGTAAGAATCTTTATTATTGTTAGCAATATCGATGTTTATGTCACCCATGAGTACAATGTTCCTAAATGATTTGAGATCAGAGAGAACACAGTCCATTGATTGAATAAAATTTGATGGGTCCCTGAATGCATATGGCCTGTATACAGCGACCACGGCTGTGTCGGTTCCAAGTGTAACTATCAAACAGTTTGCGTCGGCCACATCGGGTTCTTTAATTATTACGTTAGCCAAAACATCCCTAACATAAACAATAACTCCGTCGTTCTGGTTAAATGTTTTTGATGATTTATAGGAGATGTATCCATCTAAAATCGGAATTTCTGGGTCTTGGGACAGCCAACATTCTGACAAAATGATAACATCACACGGTACTTTAATTCTCTCTAGTAGTGTTAAAAACCCTGTATAATTAGCATTAACACTACGAATATTTTGGGATACAATTGTTAGACGTGTATTACTTAAGGGTAATAAGGCAGAACACTCATCTGGTTGGCATGAAACCACATTTGAAAAAGTAACGTTATCTAGGGTATTCACCATTTCATTAACATTTAAATTATCGAATAGTATGGCTTGATAGCAGGAGGCCAAAGTATTAGGTTCAGTTTTATAAAAATATGATAGACACTCCAGAAATTCAATGTGATTAATGAATGGCTGACAGGCGTAAGATCAAATAAAACGAGATTTGTTATTAATATAAAGACAACCACTCCTCGAATCCTTAGACCCTGTACGAGCTGTGAGATATGTAGACAATTAGGGTTGTGTGATTGTTTGAATGTGTATGTATGTGGGCAAGTAAGTGTTGCATAATAAGAAAAAGTTTGCGAAAATTTACAGTAAAAAATCTTAACATAAGTATAATAAGTCATGCAGAGTTTTACAGGTACGACATATTTAGTACAGAGAAGTTTCATAGGTACAACATATTTAGTACATAGTCAGATTTCAGAAATCTTAGCAAAGTCTTTTTCAGAGTTCACTGTGAAACGTTTAGCACCGTCTTCCTTGCGCAAGTAAATCTTTCCATATGCTGACCAACAGTGCTTATATTTATGCTGGGCGGCGAAGTCTCGTGCAAGAAAAAATAACTTTCGCACTTTTGGGGGCAAATTATCTGAAATGTAGATTGGTACCTTGGGGCCGTCGATTCGCAGATGCGTTGTGTTAAGTTTGTTATTTACATTGTTTTTGTTAAAAGTCTTGACTGATTGTAGCAATCTTGATTTAAGCATGACTGTAGTGAAATCCACTATTATAGTGTTGTTCATAGAATTGGCCGAGTTTATTCTATATACGTCCTTAATATCGGATTGGATGACTGTGGTGTCAAGTACGTTACCGATGTTTCTGACGATATTGGCTAGATCAAGTTTTGATTCTTGCGCAGTTTTTGGAATATTTTTTATCTCTAGACTGGTTAGTTTTGATTGTTTTTCCAAGTTATCCACCCTTTCCTCAAGTCTACTTATATAGTCCCGATTTTCCTTCCTCTCAACTTCATATTCCTGCATTTTTTTGAGCATCTCATCGTATTTAGTAGCAGTAAAATCAACGGAGTCCTGCAGTTTGCTGTACTGGTTCTTTATTTCCAACATAGTGGATTCAACATTTGAGTAAAATAAGGTTTGTTCTTTTTTTATTTCTTTAATTATGCATAATATTTCATCCTTGAATTCTTCCATGTACATCAGGTTTTCTTGATCACTCCGCTTCCTTTTACCACGGCAAGTAATATTTGCATCCACGCTAACTACACTTGACTCTGCAGATATATTTAGGTTTGGCTCAGATTGGTGGCGAATCGGCGATTGCCTACTTGTTGGAACTGGTGAGGCTGGGGGTGTACGTTTCAGTAGCATCATTATTATTTATATATATGATGATGAATCTATATTATAATTAAACCAGTTTAATTTAGCATAAAAATATTCCTTAAAATTGTCCTTCTTTCAATTAAAAAACAAAAAGAAAGAAAAATATATCTCCAAAAAGTTATAATTCCAAGTTGGATTCGAACTCGGGACACACAGCGCAGTCAGATCATTGACCGGCGCTCTTAGCCTTAGAGCCACGCAGACGCTTGTAGAGAACGGTAAAACACACGCCAGCTATCGGCGCGCTACAAGTTTTTTGCCACAAGTAGTTATTTTATTAACAGTCGGCCCGAGTCTTTTGTTTGCTCTAATGAGTCCAAAGTTCAAAACTCACTAAAAATTTGAATTTTTGCTGTCCGTTTAGATGTTTTAATTGTATTTTATACGTGTTAAAGTAATTCTTTCACTATAATTTTCACACAGTTTGTCACTTGTTTAATAGTTATTATGATTTTATACTTTGGCTGCAAAAACAATCACTTTTTCCACTGTTTTACGATTTTCAAAAGCTCAATGAACTGATAGCACGTCCGTTTACAATGACACCACAGGGGGGAGGAGATAATATAATGTAGATTGACTCGTTGGCCTAGTGGTTGTAACTGTAACTGTTGAGTTTGAAGTCCCAAGTTCGATTCCCATTGCAGGCATGAGTGTTATTGGGTTTTTCCACACGGAATGTCTGAGTAGCAATTGTTTAATGCATCTCGCAGGTCAACCTAGAAGAGGTTATGTCAGTTGTGTGCTGCTTAAGCGGACAATCTGTGGCGTGCTTTGAATCTAAGTGTCGCCGCACACGGGCCACTGGCCACAACCACAAAACGCCGCCATGAGAAGCTAGAAGCGGCCACAGAGAAGCTGTGCGCGGCAGCCACTTTTGGTCGCTGGCTGCTACTTTTTTGACCAATGCATTACTGCGGTGAGAGAGAGAGAGAGGGGTGCGCGAGTGGCGAGTGGCGGCGTTTAGTGGCCGGTACGGGCCACAAGAAGCGAGCAGCTACAATTGAACCGTGTGGCGGCCACGGCGTCAACCGTGTGCGGCGAGTCCATATATAAAATGTATGAAAACTACAGGAAATATGCCGGTGGCGGCGTTTTGTGGTTGTGGCCGGTGGCCCGTGTGCGGGAGCCCTAAGGTCTCCAGGCTTAGGTACTTAGTAAGTATATTAAAAACTAAGCGACGCTAAGGACACCCTCCGTGGGGAACGAACCTTACAGCGAGTAAGTACCTATTGAGTATTGAGCATCACTGGGGGAGGACAGCAAGGGACAGGCCGAATTTGAAAGATATTATCATTTATTGGCGAATTTCCAGCCAGCCAGCCAGCCGCTGGCTAGAGGGTCGTGGAGGCAGGTTTGTCTAGAAGTAGCGGCGAAGTCTATCAGGGAAGAAAACTCCCACCCATACGCAATTCATCGGTAATAATCTTTTGGGTGGGTCTCTTGGCGATGTTTACTAAGAGCTCAGATGGCGCCAAAGGAGTTTCCCGAGGGCGATAGTAGGACGCCGTACCTAATCAGGTACGGCGTTGTTTCTAGTAAGCAAGCCCTACATTACCCTACTATTTGTTCCTTATGGGAGTCGAACCCACTACACTCCCCGCAGCAGTCAATCATTCAGTCACTCACCATGTGTGTCATCTGACTTTATCGACTAGTGTATAGATTTAAGTATGAGTGGCCAAATGTGGATGTACACATATATACCTCTGCTCAAATCTTTGGGAATTAAAAGTGACACTTAGTAGAAATAAAAGGCAAACGTCCCTTAATCTATATTAAAATTATATTTAACGTTTAATAGGTACATCAAAAATATATACAATATATTAAATTAACTTGAGTGTTCATCAAACGGCTTTGTCCAATCACAAAGTGACAAATGTTTGATCGACCACTCAACACTTTGATCAATTAAATATTGTTTCAACAACTCTATCGTTATTTGAAACAATCATAACATCAATTTTCGTGATCTTTTTACCAATCACACTCAGTCTTACGTCCTCAAGAAAGACGGAATATTTTTGGTAAAAATCTATAAAAAATACAATAATAATTCACATCATTATCAAAGTTACATTTTGGTCTCTAGGTCTCATGGTGAGCCAGAAATAAAATTACAACATAAAACACAATTTTATTTCTAGCTGCAAATACCAAATAACAAGTATTGTTATAAAAATACCGGTAACAGTTATTTACAGATACGAACCGTTATTTTTGATAACAAGTATTTTAATATTATCTCGTTATTTTGTTACAAAAGCGTCTTTATTTTAAGACATATTAACTCCTTTCTTCTATAAAGCATTTCAAAACATTCCGTTCATCACATCACGAAAACTTTCAGACTAGTAAACTTTAAATGCAAAGCCTCGACCTGCCAGTAACACTGGAAGACTTAATACATTAAACAATGATACGGTCATCACGACGTGGCCGCGACGGTTCTAGGTACGTTAACGATAGTTTCGTCGACTGTTCTGATAACGGTACCGGTATCAGCTGTCGTGGTACCGGTATCGGTTGTCGTGGTTCCGGTACCGGTATCGTTACTTCTGGTTGCGATACCGTCGGTGGAGGTCTGCGCTAACGCTGTAGTGATTGGGGTTGTGATTGGCTGGACTGCATAGTTCGGATAGTGGACACCCACGACCTCTTCGTAGCTGGGCGGGGCCATGCATTCTGAAATAGAGATGGGAAGAAATGTTAGTGACATTATTTTAATACAG
Source organism: Agrotis exclamationis (assembly GCA_950005045.1). NCBI lineage: Eukaryota > Metazoa > Arthropoda > Insecta > Lepidoptera > Noctuidae > Agrotis > Agrotis exclamationis. Next base: position 663,150 of record OX465440.1, on the reverse strand, counting down.
ATTATTATGGGCTAATAGTGGCGGCGTATTCCGCAAGGAATAATTAATATTTTTAATGGTCTATAGGTAGTTGGTCCGGGTCGGGCTGTTTGTTTATCTATTTGAGTTTAATCCCCACGACACAGGAGAAATTCATAGTGCGGGGCAACGATTTTTTAAAAAATACCAATGATGAAACTAAGGTTTAACCTCTAAAATGTAAGATCAATTTACCCACTCCATCTTTTGCCTGTCTCTTTGGTCTTTGTCTATGACTGTGAGATCCTATGCTCGATTTCCAGTTCAAGCAGTGTTATTCGGTTGACAACAAAAACCAATCAGAAATTCCTCAAAAGTATTCACAAAATCTGGATTTGCGTCGGGTTGATGTTGTTAGGATCCCCTTATTACTTAGCAATCGATTATAACTGGCGAAATTTGGGTATACTTCGGTACGGAGGTATTTGTAATTCTATAGGTAATAAATTAACTCTGGAATTTCAAAAGGCGCATATCTACGTCGTCTGAAGTAGTTATTCACTTATGTGTGCTCTAAGTATGGACATTATTCATTTCCTGTTGTTAATACACCTGCTCTCAAGGGACGATGTTTTTATACGTAATAACAATAACCTAATACGAACAATTCTTGTACTTCACGTACATACATATTATATTGCGTATGTTTGTAGTTAGATAAAATTTTGCTTAGGTCTCTCTATGTAGTTTTCGTTAGTTATAAAAAAAAAAACATAGAACGATCGATTTACTGTTACTGTTAAAATAATATTACCCATGTATACTAACTTGACCTTATTATTGTTTAGTGGGCATTTTTTCAAAGAGTATAGAAACTTTGGCAGCAAACGCGCGATCTTCATGCGGAAGAAATAAAATATTATATTGGTATGCCTAGCAAGTAGGGTTTCCGGGTCTGGCTATTTAAACAGAGCTTCGTATCCAAAAAAAATAAGTAGTATGCTTACCATATTTGGGCGGGGGAGGCAAATTGGAAGGGCTGACGAATATAGACGGCTCCTGCTGCGCCAGTGAGGGACGAGCCCGAGACCCCACATACATTCGCCTCTGCTGCGGACTCCGCGTTTTTTGCCCTGAAATAGACAGACATAAACAATTAGCACAATAATACATTATGACTGTAATACGAGGGGTCAAATCTTTTTTGGGACAATCCCGCCAACTATTCCCAAATCATTGCAACTCCTGAAAACTAGAATCAACAGTGGCGACCACCAGAAAAGTGAGTTAATGACGCTCGACGTAGATCCGGAGTTCCGTAATTAAATTAATCAGAAAATTATAGCGGAAATCCAAACTTTGTCCGAATTGAAATCAGAGTCTGATGCTCAGTGTTAGACCTACGATTCCATAAAATTACTTATTAATTAGTCAATATCAAGTTTTATAGTTGAGGAAAATATGTGTTTTTAAGGCAAAATATTTGAATATTAAACAAGGTAATTATATATAATGGTTTATTACGGACAGGGATATTTGGTTACCAACGTAACGTTACAACATTAGAACTTTATCATCATATTCCTGCCTTTTCCCAACTCTATGTTGGAGACTGTTTCCAGTCTAACGAGACGCATCTGACTACCAGAGTACCAGTAATTCATATAAATAAGTAGATGGTATGGGCCCACCTTTGCCTATCCTTTCGAGGATTACAAACTTTATGTAGGCTCACAGTTATATAGAATTCGCGCCTTATTTATGATTATATCAAGCATCACCTGATATTTCGATCCCAGATAATAAAATGATAGGAAATAATATCAGCTGAAAGATTACAAACTGATTACTGCAAGTACATCAGTTGAAACTTTCAACAGGTACAGTTTTTGATACAAAATGTATTTTTCATGATAAGAATGTATTCCGCAAATCTTATGTTCTAAGTACACGAGGCTTTGTTTTAATTCCTTATTTGATTACGAAACCGCTTGTTTAGTATATTATGTGGGCTTTTGTGATAATTATGATTGACACAAGCTCTGTTAGTTCTTTTTCGTAAAATTTAAAATAAAAGTTGTTCTTAGTACCTATAAGTGATGCAAAAAAATGAACTATTTTAAATGCTAAAGTTTGATAAATCAATCACACCAAAACAACTGAACTGATTGCGATGCATTTTGATTTGGACATGTAATCTACAATAATACAATACTATAATTGTTACCCCAGAAAAGTGTGCGGTTCAAGTAGAATAATTCTCAACTACAACGTAGAAATACAATTCATTATCACTCTCTTAAGTCCCATTCTAATTAATTTGTTGTAGTTGGAGGATGTCATCTTCTTCCATACTTCTCTGTAACTTGTCATCTCAGCATTCTGTTTCTTTTATATAAGCAATATTATCTTTCACAACGTCCATCCATTACTTGTTTTATTTTCCTCAACTCTTATTGATATTCACATTCATACTCGAAATTTTCGCACCACTTTGGAAATAGTTAATTTATTTATATTGAAGTCAAATAAAATAAAATAAAGTTTTTGAGAGTTTGTAAACTCAGTCATTCATGATTTCGAATAAACTGCGAATAGGTGAGTTCTAAAAAAGAGACAATACTCTCATAAATTAAACTAAAAATCGAATGCAAAACAATAATCATACTAGTATGACAGATTGACAGCAGATTAAAATCTTCTTTAAACTGATCAATATGTATGATGCCATAAAAACAATGATCTCATAAAAATAAGTGAATAAGGAAAATCACAATAAACAACATACCCACAATAAGAACTCTGATACACGTGACAATGAAGATTATAATCAAGAATGTGGTCGTGGTACTCAAAGCAGCCCACACGATTTCGGCAAAAGAACTGTTATAATCCTGAACGGGAGCCGCGTCCTCACTAACTTCGTATCCTAAAGATTCGGCTGAAGTATAATTGAGAGATTCCATTTTTGAGAAGTAGAAAGTAACAGTTCCAAATCACAGTTCCTAATACTTAACGTATTGCTACACTAATGCCATCTGTTGGTGGCGGTTAGAATTTTATGAATTTAAGTTTCGAATTGAATTACTCTGGTTTGAAAGTATTTTGTTAAGTTAAGTTGCATTTGCAATATTTAAATATTGTAGTTACACTTCAAAATTAACAGTACATTTCACTTTTCAGTGCAAATATCACTCGCGACCGGCACAAATAATCGAATGGCAGCGAAATTAACATAATCGATATAATATAAAATGTTATCAAAATCGTATAATATATTATCACGGATTAACAGCGAAATATTTATGGTTATATGCCCCCAATGTGTTATTATCAGAGCTTTAATTGTTAGATGTTATTTACAAGACGGACTCGCGGTAACTAACGTGACGCTGACGATATCTTATAGATTACTGATTCGATTTTAATTGTCAATGCAATTTACTTACTCAACATTTGCCGCATCGGAGCAAGTCTAAGTAGGTACAACTTACTACGGTAGAAGAATACTTACCTACGGGGATTTATCATAGAAGCTCTTTGACAAAAATGTGTGTTCAAGATTAAAAGTAAAAGTATTTTTTGGAAAATTAATATATTATAAAGGTGAGTCAACTATACTAATCCTAACTTCTACACTGAGTTACGATCGAACCCTATAAACGAAAATAAACCTAATACCTACAGATAAAGCACGGGCAAATGACCTTAACAAGGAAAACATGAACTCTGAAATCAATGAAAGTCCAGATTAATGTTGCACTAGATAGATAAAAAAAAGATATTAAACCACCGATATCACTAATTAACTGTTAAAGAAAATCCCCGAGTAATCGGTATACTTGTTACTGAAAATATCAAGTGCAATGTACCTAATTGGCAACAATCAGAGCCAGACATCGACTAATCCCTTGCACAAAGGCGTTGCACATACGACTAAAACCAAGCTCTCAATAAGAACATTGGATAGAGTAAGAAAAATCTGTAATTTAATGACTTTTTCTAGAACATTCCGAAGAAAAAATCGTAAATTGCTAGAGCTAGGTTTCAAAAGAAATCTATTGGATGAAGTAAAACGCATCAAATGAAATTAAATGAAGCAATTAGCAGTTGATTCAAAGATTTTAGATGTAGATACAGAATCTGACGCTTTTACTGCTGTAAACCACAGAAACAAAGTGTACGTATGTAAATATAATAGTCATGAAATAAAATATGCAGAAATATCTATCGTTAACAATGAACTAGCAGAAATTCTTAATAGTTCTCAACCTACTCCACGAGCCAATGATTAAATTGAAGTAGAATCGTTGACTACCTACTCCACTACAAAGAGACACTAAAGCTAAATAATCCATTCGACGTTTGTAGATATTTTAAGATTTATAAGCATTAAGCCTTTATTGATAACGACTGTAATGACAAGTAATAATAATATTAATATTTATGACAGTGACGCAAATGATTGATTAATGCATGACGTGAAATACTTCTTATAAGTAACAAGAGTTTTATAGGACAGTAGAGTGGTATGATGAACAGGCTGCTAAGTTCTTTGATACTCCATTGAAAAGAGAGCCTCCGCCAACCAGGCGGATGTTGTGTCTGGTAGACCAGCCCGATATTGATGTAGATTTTACGATAAGTTTTCGTATCGCGGGGAACCTATGAATTTGATTTATACGTTCTTCATCTTTATACTACTGCCGGAGATAAGAAAGATAATTATTAAAACATAAAATAATGAAGAAGCAAATTAGGTACTGATAACGTTGCAAGTTAAGATCATGAGAGTCAATCAAGTTCGGATCTCCTTTCACGACAAATTTTCCGATATTATATGAAGGTATGTATTTCAAGGTTTCCTGTTTACAAAAAACATTTTAATCCATTACTAGAAGAAAACAAGATAGAATGGGATTAGGACTGCAATATGTGCAATCGGCGAGACATAATCTAATCTATTATTATGCAGGTAAACGCCCTTTTGTGAAGCTTATTAAAGCAAAGACGACCTTATACGTAGTTATATTAAAGTAGGTAATTTACTTAGAGCAACGATCCTTAGACAGAAGAACATGAAAAGCCAGGTCAGCAACATTCCGATCAGGATGATCATGTACCAGAACGCCATTTCACCCAAACTGCCTGGATCATGTTCCTCTTTTTGTTCCTCATTGATGTACTCTGCTGAGGGATCGCCGACCTCATAGAAATTCAAATTCGGAAACATAGGAGCCATTTTTGATCAAAGGTTGGCTTCTTTGAAAATTGGAACAAGTGCGGTCGCAAATGTTGGACCAACAATTTCCACTATGATCACTTTTTGTGTTTAATTTTCGTCAGTAATAGTTTTAGAACGGTCACAGAAGTCTTTTGACGATACTTTTACACACAAATCGATCGAAAATTCGAGAATCTTCTAAATTGTTTGTGAAACAAACAGGTTAGAGTTCTCTATGATTGATTTTCCACTCACAAGTAACTTGAATCAACAAATTATTGGAATGATTTGACACTGAGCACTAAAATTCTCACAGATTCACAAATTTTATTATTTTTCGACACATTTTCGCAGAGTATTCATGGTTTTTCGTTCGCTGATATTGCAGTAGTGTTACAACTGTATCGACAGTATCTATAGATAACAGATATCATCTCAGATATGTCAACTCTATCGCATTAGGTTAAGCAATGTTTTCAAGAGGATGTGTTTTTAGATTAAATTCTGTATCAAAGTTGTCAATATATCTACGCCTGAATAAATGAGAGATGAATTCGGTAGCCTTTCTTTTTTTAAGCAAATCTTTGCAAATAATTATCCTTAGTAAAGATAGATTGATGAAGAAAAGGAAATAGATTTCTTGGATAATTCGAATGGTTATAATTTTAGTTTGATTTCGAACTGTATGTAGAACTGAAAAGAAAATTGATAGATAAATATTTGTTGGGAAAAAAAGATAAATCGAGATAAGAGCAGAGACCTTCAAAGATTTTTTTTTTTAAGTTTAGGGAAAAAGCTAGTATTTAAATGGTTAAGAAATTTGAAACAAGGCTATCAGATTCAGTAGTATCAATATCGCATTATGAATACGAAATCTGAGGTTGGGTGGATGGATAGACGTTTGTTGCTCCCTCACTCAAGAACAACATACCGGATAAGGAACCTGGGTTAACTTATAGAACTTTTTGGACTAATAGAATGATCTTTTGAGAAAGTAACAGAACTCACGAGCTTAGTCAGGCTAGTGAAACTACCTAGTAAAAGATAAATAAAATCAGGTACCCAATTGAACCATCTTGATACACATTATGAGAAAACTCATAAACAAGACGGTGAAGAGTACTGAAACGTATACCACTTGGTATATCGTCACACTGCTCGAATCTGACTCCATATTGTTTTCTTCCATACTCGGCGCCATTTTAGTTTTTTTTTTGCTTTATTCGTTGAAGGTTTTCTTCTTTCACACTTTTGTTTCTGGTCTTAACACTTTCTTCTTTTGTTTTTGTATTGTCGTTTTCGATTGGTTTGTTATCTTCTGTGGTTCAGTTACTTTTTAACTCGATGATTGAGAGTAATTATCACAGTTATGATATAATTTGTTTTGAGGAATTCTGTGTATTTCAGTGTTTTATTGAAATTTAAGAATCCTTTCACAAAAATTACGTCTTTTCAATAATTACGATCTTGTTAACGAAAACAGGACGAATTATCTCGGATACTTTTTCAGAATTGCACAATTTATGATTATTTTTAAACAAATATTACTTCTGAATTTGCCATTTTTCAGATTTATCTATCTGTATTATATCACAAATCGCACAGCTATTCGTTGAATCACTGTAACAAACTGTATCCCATACATTTTTACTTTCAGAAACGTCATTTGAATGACTGATCAGCTTTAGATATCTACTCCTATCACAACTAAGGAATTTGTACCTTACTTCCTTGTATTAGAGGCTGTCTGCTTCTATTAAGGCGACATTGTTTTTCCATTTTATCTTCGGCGTTATCATTGATTTAAAATACGTGTCAGAATTTTTAGATTTATGAGTTCTGATAACAGCCTAGTCCAAGTCCGTATGTAGGTATTTTGTTTTTCAGGATTTATAATGGCGGACAATTTGCATTTTTTATGATTTGAATGTACGTTTTGGGCAATGGCTGAACGATCGACTGCCACGCTTCGTATCGCGGGTTCATTTCCTTCCGACCTACTAACAAGTACCTAGTTGATCCGTGTCTGGCTGTTTGTGTCAATTGAAATGTTTGTCAACACAACCATGATACAGAATAAATTCATAGAGTGGGGCAACGTTTAAAAATAAAATGCTTAGGACGTAGTGATCTTACTAATATTATCATCAGCATTTTCAGTTCCTCAAGCTGTCAACAAAAAGACAACTAGTGACATCTATGGAGCAATAGAAGAAATAAAAACGAAATTTTTACATTTTTGCTAGAGTTTTTTTATGTGCGATGGGTTTTCTCTTGACCTAGGTCAGGGTTGACAAAGAGAAATGATGCGAGCTTACCAGAAGAAGCCTGTTCATTCTAACTTTGAAGAGATTAGGGTTGTATGCGTTCGAAAACACAGACGCAGGCCGAGAGTCATATCTTAGGTTAATTATTTGAATTCTATACAACGCGCGATATAAAGCCCTTGAGACACAGACCCGTCTGGTCGAAGGTTAAGGTTATTTATGAACTTTACACCCTGTTCCTTCTGCCTTAAAAGACTTAGGTAGGAAGGGGAATCAGTATGTAATTGATAGTCACCCATCCACCGACGGCCTTGACAAACGCGGCTTCACCTTGAATATCAATCCACGTGACAACAGATGTGAGTGGTTTTTTACTATGGGCCTCATTAGTAAGCTATTCTATAGCTCAACGAGCTATGGAGAGCACTATGCTCGGAGTCTCTCTGCGTGATCGAGACAGAAATGAGGAAATTCGTAAACGAACCAAAGTATCGACACATAGACTAGGGAATTAGCAAGTTGAAGTGGTAGTGGACAGGCCACATAACACGCAAAAAAGATAGCCAATGGGACCGTAAGGTTCTCGAATGGAGAAGACGCACCGACAAGCGCAGCGTAGAATGTAGACCCTCAAGGTGGACAGACAATCTGATGAAGACCACACGATAGCGCTGGATGCAAGGGGCTTTCAACCGGTTAATTATTAAAAATCTGAAGTAGGCCTATGTTTAGCAGTAGACGTCCTATGGCTGATATGATGATTATGATGCCAAAAATTGTCTTCACAAAATAAGCACCGCCGCGCAGTGCGCTTGTAATCTAATAACATTTCTGGCCAGGATGTCCACAATTTAGTTACTAATAGAGTCATACTTACTGAATAAACTTGCAAATTTCAGTATTAATATAATAATTGCAATACTAAGTACTATATAAAAATAAGCATAATCTGCAGCCATTTTAATACACGATCACAAAGGCTGTGTTCACGATATATTTCAACACGAAACTGACTAATTATATACATTTATCGATAAAAATATGACAATAAAATGGATAATGATATCAGTTAAGATATCCTTGACTTTTCTTTTATCTAAATTAATCTATAACCTAGAACAATGCTATACGAGGAGCCTAGAAATCAAGGATAAGGTCGGGTATTCAATATAATTTTAGTTACTATGAGAATTTAAATGAAACAGAAAATGTTATGTTTAACTACCGTACAATAGGAAAGGAGCTTAGTACCATCAAACGGTTACAAATCCAGGCACCGTCCGTTTTTTTAATAAACTATCTCGTCTGATCGAGCAATGATGTGGTCGATTGCAAAAAAAAACACAACTAACACTTGCCTAGAAGTAACCTATTCACTTTTGATTTAAAGATGACCCCAAGGTTATAGCTGTCAGGGAATACAAATTCCGGACGGGAAATCCACTCCTTTGCTGTGCGTACAATAAAAGTACTGGCATAACGCGACAGTTAGGGACGTACAAAGTACAGCAGAGAATAACGACTAAACGTGTTTATTGAGATATGGAGGATACTCATAATGTAATTTATGATAACCGATCCACAAATGGACCCTTACAAAAATGTGGATTAACCTTTTTGATAATCCAATAATCATAGATACACATGAGACAAAAAATGTTACTCACTCTTTCTTCTGACCACGATCACAATAATAATTAGGAAGTAAAAGGTGAATGCCCAGAAGAAGGCCCAGAGGTATCCCTTGTGGAAGACACTCATTTTGAAACACTTGAAACAAACGACACAACCCTCACACGAATTAGAGTACTACAAACAAATGAAGAGGATAGTCATGAATTATATACTGAAGATAAAAATAAAGATTGGATGACGAAATTGATGAATTTCTGTTAAATATTATAATGACTACATCGATTTTGTTTATTCCTGGAATCTTCTCACGCATAAATATATGACTGTAGATGACGTTTTGTCTGACGCTACCAAACCCTTATCTTTACAGTATTGCAGTACTGATTGCACTCAATTAGTAGGTTGGTCTTGTTTATTAGGACCAAACTTTAATGGTGGAACTCGCCTGAAAGCTTGGGTTGCTCATATCGTACACTTCATAATGTAAGGTTTCCGAACAGTCTGCTTGCCTTATGGATTAGCTCTAGCTTGCAGTAATGTTGACCCCTAAGATGATCATCCAGTCCATCATCTTCCTGTTTTTGTTGCTCGTCAAAATCGGCGTTATCCCAATCTAAACTTTAGCATAGGAGGAATGCAACAAAAAAAGATGGATGGATTTGAAATTTTTGGATTCTTCTCATTCCGTCAACATTTTTACTCATCATTCAAAAGACGAAAGATTTATGAAATACAAAAGTTAAAATGAAATAAAAACAGGGAATTAAAATCAAACGCGTAAAAGTTAAGTACCTACTTAGTCAATTTCTTGCTAGAAAATTTATGACAATATTGTAGGTAGAAATGATATAAAAACAACTCACGTGAAGAAAAACATAATCCGAAATACAACAAAATGGTCAAGAAAAACACTATCCAAAAAAATATAAATCCATAGCCCATTTTAAAATCCAATACGGATATTTTAACTGGTCAAACACGAAGTAAACTTAAAACACATGCATCACAACTTCAAAACTTGACGAATCACTGAAGATAGTGGGAAGTGGAATATTAGCACTAAAGGGGCTTTCTATTATAATACTAATTATTTATCTTATCGACAAATTACCAGCAATGTGGAGGACTAACTCTCAAAGAAATGACGTCAATTAACAAGGATTTAAAGAAATGAAGACAAAGGGGTTATGATAGCGTCCTCCCTCCACCGCAGTGGAAGACGCCCACGGCGTCGGACGTCGGCAGACGATATCCAGGCGCGGGCATGCGATGGCGAGTAATGGATCGACTCGCTATCCGACCATGGACCATGCCCGGGTCGACGACGCGTTGTGTTCCACGCGCGCCACAAAGAGTGTCAGCATGATGACGGGGCCCCTCTTTATAGGGCCAAAGCCTGTCGGGGTCGCGGGACTTATCTCATTACCGTGACCCCGCAACATAAAGGGTTATTGAAAGACACCGTGGATTTTAGTCAGTACGAGCCTGAAAATCCCTCTCGCCCTGCCCTGAGGACTCATTTGATGATTTTACCACGAAAAAAAAGGGGTTCTGATGAAAGTGATTTTTTTTTGTAGACGGTTTCAACGTAGCCAAGCTTTCAGTCTTCTGGGCACGTTCCCGAATGACAGGAACCCACGATCAGCCTTATTATGCCCTATAGTAAACTTTTATGAACAAAACTAACAATTTGAAGGTAAATAGTGAAATAAATGTAACTTACACATTATGTTCCGTGATGCAAAACAGACACAAACAAAAAATACAAAAAAAACAATAAGCAGTATAAGAAATACCATTAATTCTTCCTGAATAGGAAACATTTTATAACAAATAAAAATTACAGGCTGTGAGATAATTATTATTTAATTATTTAAAATATTTCGATATGACTCCACTAACTCTAGGAACGCAAATGAATAACTATTCAACAAATCGGGAAAAAAACGGAGAATTTGGGGGAATTTGGAATTAAGCTATACAATAGAAATTATGACGAAAAGAATTCCATTATTAGTTATTAATAAACTTAAATAAGGAAAAAAATAGAACAAAGTCTGGTGTATAGGCACGTATATAATAGGCAAAGCCTCGTCTTTATTTTTGTGATGGGTTTACTCTTGACTCTTTAGCTGTTCTTCTCTAGACAAGAGGTAACAAAGCCTACGATCGTGTTAGCTAACCCAGAAGAAGCCTGTTCACGCTAAATTCGAAGAGATTCAGAGTGTATGCCAATGAGGTTTTACCAAAACATCATTGGTGTATGCGTTGTTCTTTTATTTGTATAAAATAATGATATAGTAACGCCATCTACACTGAAAGAGATGAACTACGTATCGCATCTGACGTCAAACAAATGCTACGTCGTACGAGCATTGTTATCAGTGAGTTTATTATCTATTAAGTGGGATTGTCAGAAGCAATGGAACGCCCACATTTCGGCAGTTATATTTAAGTCCCAATTAACAGTAGATGAGCCTATTCCCGTCAAACGGGTACAAATCCAGACACCGTGCCTTCTACTGAGAAATTCTGTGTAGAACCGTTCATTAACACTGACCTAGATATCAAAACCAAGACCTCAAGTTCAGCAATCACTTATGCGGCCATAAAATTAATGAGACAATCAACGAATAACTTACGTAATTCTATAAAAAATCACCATAACGCGAAAAAAGTAAAGGCTATGATGAAGAACACTTTCAAATAAAATCCGGGGCTATACATTTTATACTCAGAAAACTACAAATCACTGATGATAGTACAAATTCAAATAAGCCACGCTTTGATGATAATTATCAATCAATTCCCAATTATTCGACCAACTCTCGAAACGACAGGAAACAAAATAAACTGAGATAAAAAATCGAGCCAATGCTTTATTTATGGAAACCATAATATTATATCGAACGGAGCAACACGGAAAATATAGGGAAGAGTTCAAATTTGTCACCCAAGAGACGAAACTGAAATTATGTCTATGATTACGTCGGAGATTGCTCCGACGTAATCACTCATATAATTTCAGTTAATATAATTATTCAGCTCGAAAATAACAACGACATTATCAACCAGGCGCTTTTAAAAGTAAACTGTACCCTTAGCACGAGTTTTCACTCTTTTACTTTACAGCGTCTTTCCAGTATTTACAGCGTTTCTTGTATGGAAAAATGGAACAGCGCCGCTGGTGTACGAAGAAGGAACTAATTTTTTCCTTGAAAATTGTCAATTTGAAGTTGTCAAAGTTCCAGTTTACTTTACGTCTCAAATACTGAAAACTCGTGCTCAGGGTACTGGTCTCCTAACAATCGTAAAAAAAAGAATGATTAAACTAAGACTTACATCTTCTTATGATCTTAATAAATAATATTAAAATAGCTAGCACTACAATAGTGATGGTTACATACACGAACTCGTACATGAGATAGAAAAATAAAACAATTTAAATTTACAAAACAACACAAATCACAAAGCTAAACTTAGGGTAACAACTTCTAAATGGCATTAAGAATTGAATGAATAGATAGTTACATTTATAATCATTCAATGAAAGGGTTGTTATCTTTTTATCTAATCTCATCAGGACAAGACGTATTTTTGCATTGTTCCTAGATGTCACAACAATGGTTTCATCTATATTTAGAGCAGCGCCATCTAGCTTGAGATGGGGAGAACTGAAAATGATATCATTGATGTGATTTTATCTTTCGCCAGATTTTATTCCTTGTGACAGTACAGTTAGGTACGGATCCGTTACCATTCGAATAAATGAAATGCGTGCTCAGGCCTGAACTCTTAGGAACACAATACATGGTTTGACATATGCGTGAACAGGAAACAAGCAGTTTGCGGGCCAGAGACAATCAAAACACCCGTTTGCAAATGCATGCATGGAGTGCTGCACCTGTGCAGATTTGGGGCTTGCATGTGTACCGTTCGCAAATGAGTGTGTCGAATATTACGCATTCATTGCCCATAAGGACGCGCCTGCCCCGAAAATAATAGTGTCGAGTCAGTTTTCATTCTTGGTGACTTTAACGCACACCCGGGTGAACTGTTTGGTAACGAGTTACTTTCGTTCTGTGCGGAGCAGTTATGGTCGTGCGTTGACATGAATACACTACCATCGGACACTTATACATATGTAAGCGATGCACACGGGTGTCTGCGCTGGCTCGACCACTGCGTAGTGACAGTGGCCGCGCTGCCCGCCATTCTCAATGTGTCGGTATTGTATGACTCATACTGGTCGGACCACTTACCTGTTATGTTAGAATGTAAGTTTAATAATATTAAAATGCAAACTACGGTGGCGAGTCCGTACGCACATGTAAACAAAGTTATCTGGGGTGAACGTGATGCTGAACAAATAGCTAAATATCATGATTATTGTCATTTAGAATTAAAATTAATTGATTTTCCAAGCGAATTTAGCCAATGCGCAGACAGGATGTGTAATGATTCCCGTCACTTACTTTTGTTGGATGAGATGTATAATAACTTAGAAAAAATACTTGTGAACGCTGCTGAAAACAGTTATTGTCGTAAAAACATAACGAAGCGTAGGCATGTAACTGGCTGGAATAAGTATGTCCGAGACGCTCACGAGAGGGCGCGTCTTTATTATAAGTCTTGGTTAATGTTTGGTAAGCCTAGGTCTGGTCCGGTTTTTAATGATATGAGCGAATCCAGAAAAAAATTCAAATGTAGATTGAAGTGGTGTCAAGCCAATCTAAACCAGATCAAAATGGATATAATTGCTAAACATCACTCAAACAAAGATTTCGGAAAATTTTGGAAATCTACTAATAAATTAAATCATAAGCCGAGCCTACCCGTGAGCGTCGAGGGCGTACATGATCATGGTAGTATTGCAGATCTGTTTCGGCAGCATTTTAGAGTACAGTCACCTCTAAAAAATGAGTTGCAGTTGCCTGCACCCGATGCTGAGACCGCCTGTCCGGAACGAAAGGTTATTTTTACTACGAAACAGATTGCTGCTACAATTAAGAACATGGTTAGAGGAAAATCGCCCGGGCATGACGGTCTCAGCATCGAGCACCTGCAGTATGCTGGGATTCACTTGCCTCGAGTGCTATGTATGTTTTTAAATTTATGTTTAGGTCATTCTTATTTACCTGAAAAATTAATGCGTACAATTGTTGTACCGATTATAAAAAATAAAACGGGTGATTCATCTGTGCTTACAAATTATAGGCCTATTTCTTTAGCAACGACAATAGCTAAGGTACTGGACAGTCTGCTTTTATGTCAGCTTGACAAACATCTTAAAATAAACGATGCTCAATTCGGGTTTCGGCCCGGTTTATCTACAGAGAGTGCTATCCTTAGCCTGAAGCAGACTGTGCAGTACTATACAGCGAGAAAGACACCAGTATTCGCATGTTACCTAGATTTGTCAAAAGCATTTGACCTGGTATCATATAAAGTGCTATGGGGTAAACTGCAGCATGAGACGGATGTGCCCCGGGAAGTTATAAACTTGTTTAAATTTTGGTACGCTAATCAACAGAACCGTGTTAGATGGGCGAACTCTTTTTCAACTGAGTACAGGCTTGAGTGCGGGGTGAGGCAGGGGGGGTTGTCCTCACCCGCAATGTTTAATTTATATATGAATAATCTGATCGAAGAGCTTAGCAGAACCGGAATCGGCTGTCATATTGATGGTGTATGTATTAATAATATAAGTTATGCAGACGATATGGTTCTGCTGAGCCCTTCGATCAGGGGATTAAGGAAATTGATTACAGTGTGTGAATCGTACGCTGAGGCCCATGGGCTCAAATATAATGCGCTTAAGAGCGAATACATGATATTCAAAGCAGGCAAAAAAACCTATAGCACAATTCCACCTGTTATGCTATGCGGCAGACCTCTAAAAAGAGTAGCAAATTTTAAATATTTGGGTCATTGGGTCTCAGACGATTTAAAAGATAATCTCGATGTGGAACGGGAGCGCAGGTCACTGGCTGTTCGATGTGGGATGTTGGCCCACAGGTTTGCACGTTGTACGGCTCAGGTTAAGGTGACGCTTTTTAAAGCCTACTGCCAGTCCTTTTACACGTGCAGCCTGTGGGTGAACTTTACGCAGAGGGCATATAGTGGCCTGCGCGTACAATATAATAACACGTTCCGGGTGTTGATGGGGCTGCCGCGTTTTTGTAGCGCGTCTGGCATGTTTGCCGACGCGAATGTAGCTAGTTTCTCGGCCATCATGCGCATGAGATGCGCATCTCTGCTACGCCGGGTTTGCGCCAGCCCCAACAACATTCTTAGAACGTTAGCTGATAGGTGGGACTCGCCGATCCTGGGGAGGTGGATACGGCTGCATGCAGTCAAGTAGACATCCCCCAGGGTTGGTGTGCCTCACGTTAATTAGAATATAGTTGTAGTACTAACATTAGTTTATAAGTTTTGCATTGTTACTAACAAATATGGATGATTCTGAAATAAATGTTTTATTATTATTATTAAGGAAAGTGGGATTAAAAATCAGTCTGCTCTCTGTCTTATCTATAGATAATATCACCTTAAATTGTTCCAGAAACATCGTCATTATAACATCGTACTATAAATATATTACAGCAGAGAAGGCAGATTCCAGGAATTTAATTACCTTTAAACCCTGATAACAAGTCTGTTTATCAAAGGTAACGGTTTTTACGGGCATTAATTGCATGAATTTGATGATATCTCATTTTATTGAAGACAAAAACATCTATTTATAGAACAAAAAACATCTATCTATAGAAAAACATGCGTTCATTTTAGTTGAGTCTGACTCACAAACCATTTAATAAACCCGTACCGTGCAAATCGAGTTCAGGGTATATAACCTTTTGTAAGAATAAAAAAAATATCACGTCACAATGCTAAGGTTTAAACTAGATGGCACTACAGAAAACTTATATAAGTAGGGTATCAATAAGCTCTAAAGATTTTATCATCATTAATTTGGAACTACTCATAAAAT
The DNA here is from genome assembly GCA_950005045.1 of Agrotis exclamationis. Taxonomy (NCBI): domain Eukaryota; kingdom Metazoa; phylum Arthropoda; class Insecta; order Lepidoptera; family Noctuidae; genus Agrotis; species Agrotis exclamationis. Next base: position 647,072 of record OX465440.1, on the reverse strand, counting down.
ATATTTTTGCTTTAATTTATTTTGTGGTGTCTGTAATAACGCAAATAAAAATACATTCATTAAACATGAATCATTTATCAAAATCTTTATCATTTGATGTTGTCATCATGACAGGAATTAAAATATTTGTAATGAGTTGTCCGTAAACGAACTTAGATGGCGTTGTAATCAAATAAATTGTAGTTTTCAACAGCGCCATCTATTTGTGGATGGACAAATTATAATTTAAAATAAAAAATAGACCTTTATGTGAATTGACTCTAATTTTTGTCTAATCATTATTCTACGATAACAAAGAAACTATGATAAATAAAAAAAAAAAAAACTTACATTTCCATCGAAAATACACAGTTAATATCAAGAAAAGTATAAAACTACTCCAAAATATAATTTGAAAAGTGTGCATATTTTACATGCAATATTAGGCCAATAATAATTAGAACACTAGCCACCTCAACGTGATTAGATCGAATACTAATTTGAATACTTGCATATTTGAAAAAAACAAGACTTTATCGCTTTATCTTATCACAGAGAAATAATTAGCAATCATTAAAGCTAAGCGTCAAAGGCATGTCATTATTTCATAAAACGCCATCTACCTTCAGCGGCCAGAACTAAACGTAATTTAGCAAACTCCACGACGTCGATGACATTATTGTGTATCATGTCCGGTAGTGCAATAATAGGGTTGTAATTATTTAAATTCACAAAGACACCAAATATGAAAAATAGCACGCAATTAATGTTATTTGTTACTATTATTGCTGCAAAGTGTTTTTGGCGTTACATTGACAATAGTTTATTTATAAAAATATTTTTTTTTAAAACAATTTGGTGTTTGTTTTCCGATTATGACCACTAACCAACACAACAACAATAGGTAGTAAAAAATCACTTACTCAGCTTATTAATGGATTTTATGACGGCAACAGTTAGAAAGAGAAATATAGAAAAAGTCAGAAGCACCAACCGAAATATTTCAAACCCATGCATTTTAGAACGAAAACAATTCAACCACGTATGTACTGAGGAAACAACGCAACTAGAACTAAGCGATAAAGTTCATAATTAATGTGATAACTTGACGAAATCTTATCATTTACCTTGTTTAATATCATGTGAGATATTATAACGATCGATCTATTATTTAGAATTTCGAACAATCTTGATTAGACAAAAATACGTATGACATCTACCATCCCGCATTGGGCCAATTATCTCTGATAGAGACCTGTATAGAGCACTGGCAATGATTATGTTAATGAATGGCTTAGAAACATGATAAAAAAATACTCACGGCAATGTGCAAGAAATGATGTGAATATAATCGCAAACCATGATGCTAATACGAACATAGCTAACATTTTTAAATAAAAATTGTACCTAGATTCACATTAAAAGCAAAAGACAACAAAAGTACAAATGAAGATAAAGACATATTTAGCGATGATGATAACGGACGTTAATCTTATCATCGACATTTAGCGATTATAGATATTAAATTAAAAGATTCCTGGTGTTGAGGCACATTTTTCTTTAAAAGACGCTGCACTTTTTATTAGGGTTCCGTAGCCAAATGGCAAAAACGGAACCCTTATAGATTCGTCATGTCTGTCTGTCTGTCCGTCCGTCCGTATGTCACAGACACTTTTTGTCGAAAGTATAAGAGCTACTTATCCTGTTGAAACTTGGTAGGTAGATGTATTATGTGAACCGCATTAGAATTTTCACACAAAAATAAAAACAAAACAAATTTTGGGGGTGCCCCCCATACTTAGAATTGAAACTCAAATTTTTCACACACACACACCTCAGTAGATAACCAACATAATTAAAATTTTGATGTTTTAAGTTATGCCAGGCTTCTCGAGACGTCTTGCTTTTGTTCTCATTTGGCAATTGGAAAACTTACTCTTCTTTCTATAAACGTTATTTATACGAAAAAACCGGCCAAATGCGAGTCAGTTCGCACACGAACTATAAAACGGCAAAAATTATGTCTGTTGTATGGAAGCCCCTTGAATATTATTTTATTGTTATAGCGGCAACTGAAATTCATCATCTGTGAAAATTTCGACTGTCTAATAATCTCGAGCCTGGTGACAGACTGACAAACATCCCGTTTTACTTTTTGTTTTTAAAAAACATTCACTTACTCAGCTTATTGATAGATTTTAATACGGCAACAAATAGAAAGAGAAATAAAGAAACAACCCAAAGCACCAACCAAAATATATCAAACGGGTGCATTTTAGAATGAAAACAATTCAACTATGTATGTACTGAGGGAACAATGCAATGAGAACTAAGCGATAAAGACCATAATTAATGTGATAACTTGACGAAATCTTATCATTTACTTTCTTTGCTATCTATACATTATAACGATCGACTTGTTATTTAAGTAAGTACATTTTTTTAGCCAAGACTCTCTGATAGAAGCCTGTATCCCAGCACTGGAATATTATGAAAGAAAGAAACATTATAAAAGTACTTGCGGCAATGTGGGCGTCAGATCGTAGTAAATACGAAGAAAATTTACTCCATTTTTGATAACGACTAATTGCAATAAAAAGGCAATGTGTAAATAAAAAAACTTCATAAGCAACAGTTGATTAGAATTTCGAATAAACACGAGTTTAACAAAATAGATACATGTGTTCTATCAATCCATACTGAGCCACTCTGATGCCCTGTGATGTGACAGCCCAATTTCTCCAGTTTCTCTCATAGACATAGCAGTAGAAACAACAGATATTATGATTAAAAATAGCAAAATACTTACGCCAATGTCCATAAGCTGACGCGAATATGATCAGAAGCATGATCACAAACCATGATGACAAAATGAACAATTCAAAAAACATTTTAAAAGGAAAATGTTGTTAAAGTTCACATTCAAAGCAAAAGAAGGTGCTCAATCTAGAATTTAGTATCGAATGAAGATAAAGACTTAATTTGCGATGATAATAATGGTCGCCAAATCTTATCATTGAGTTTTTAAACGATTAAAGAATAGGATTCCGACTGTTTTTTTAGGTTGAACGTAAGTACATGATAAATTCAGTTTATTGATTTATAAGCCTGTGTTTTTCCTACTTTGGAGCTAGCTAGCTTTATAAGGTTTCTCTTTCTACAAGAAATGATGAGCATCGGTTGCTACACACTTGGTTTAATATTTGCATCTCAGACTGACTGCTACTAAGTCATATATCGTTGTTACGTTAAAGTTATTGTAAACTTTCTATATGATACGACTCTCTTCCCTTTTTTTATCTTTTAAATGAATCGCAGAGAAAAATAATAGTCTGGAATAACACAGGCTTTCTATTCCGTCAGGAGTAAGAATAATTATTTTTAGTAACACGCTTACGAAATTGCGGGCATCACATTACTATTACAGTTAAATCAAATGAAAACTTACTCCATTTTCTATATGCACTTATTCCAATCAAAATGGCAATGAAAAACAGCCAAAACATTAAAACGAACCACTGATAACTGGAGTAATGCATTATTTTTAAACGAAATCCACTTCTATTTGACACAGCGACACCACGACTAATTGTAATGACTGATTAAATTATCATTATATCAAAAGAATGAAATCTTATCACTTCACATTTAAGGCGATTATAAAGAAACAGAATGGAATTGAAAAAAAAAAACTTTTAACGAAAGAACAGGAACTAAAGCCGGAACATACCTTAGCTGGTTTGTGTCTAAGAGTTCTTTTATTTTATACGTTATTTAGTTGCGCTACTCTAGGATTTTCTCCTGTGTCGTTTACAAACATAAATAATCACACATACACAAACACCCAGACCCGAAATCGAACAGGTAGAATATAATTAGGGGAGAAAATAACATCTAGGTACTGTTTTTTTTCTGATATCTTCATAACAGTCTTTATAAATAACGAATAACTAAACTTACTCCAACACACAGGTACCTGTGACCTACACACAGGAACTACAACAAAGAATGTAAACAGCACACACAGTACAAAGCAAATCAGCCACACAGTGACTAAATATTATTATTATAATAACTCTGGGAGATCTGACAGAGACATGATTTAACAACGCAAAGTACGTAGCACACTGTTATAATGTGAAGAATCACAATATCATCAATTCAAATTTCAGTTATCTAAATGAAATCTTATCACTTTAGGAGATCCCTCTTACAGAAAGTCAACCTATTTATATTTATAGAAATGAGTTCATTAGAAAGGCATTTTTGAACGTCAAACTTTAACGCCAATATAATTATGTTTATAAATATCGAATAATAAAACTTACTCCACTTTCTACACGAAGGAACTGCAATAAAGAGGATAAGAAACAGCAACCACATTATAATGAGCGCATATAATATTACTAGCTGATCTGACTGAGACATGATTAAACAACGCAAACTACTCGTATTTAGCACACTGTTATAATGCGAATAATCACAGTATCACTGATTTAAATTTCCGTTATCTATAAAATGAAATCTTATCACTTCAGGTGATAAATAACAACATAATATTGGAGTTCCCTGTTACAGAAAGTCGACCCATTTATAGGAATAAGGTCATTAGAAAACCATTTTTGAACGTCTAAATTTAACACCAATGAAATGGAATCCCTACCTACTGATTCCACAAGAGAAAAATGCCCCAGCCCGATAATACATTTAGAATTATTTTTTAAGGACTACTCGATGCTTTTTATTTGAAACACTTACCTATCAAAAGCCGAGAAAATGTTGCTACTAGAATGCCAATCACAATACAAAAGCAAATCAGGTAAAAATAGTACATTTTTCAAATAGGTATATTTTTGTTTGACTAACAACCAATATATTTGAAAGTCAGGGTCGATGTAACTGTACGATAAGGTAACAAAATTAATGAAGTAATATTTTTCTTTGATGAAAAATTAAATCTTATCACTTTTATGATAATTCAAATTTCCCGCCCGGGTGTCCTACGATCTAATCTAATGAAACAGGATGTTGATAATTTGATCGAATAAATCGCGCTTAACAAAATGTATGAAATCTTATCATTAAATTAACTGAAATAAACGCCATCTATACTGAATCGACGGAATCACATCGGACTAGGTATAAAATGGGTAGTAACTTACTTGCGCTTGTGCTGCACAAAGAACGCGAAAAATATTAAAAAGAACGCCCAAATAGCAGCAATTTTAAAAGTAAAAATAGGGACTCCTTCATAACTAGCAGTTGGGAAACTCATGATAAGCTTTCGGCACAATTGGTTAAGCCAGAGGAATGTGAATGTGAATAATATTAGACTCTGTTAATATTTGTGGAGCCAACTATAAAGTTATAATAGGAAACACTCAGAACTGGAAGCCTAGTATATGCAGCGACTACAGCTCTAGACTCACTGTCGCTCTAATAGTCCATCCTGGTAATATACCTATAACAGCCAACCCAACATAAAGTTATAGCATTGTGCGAACTTGGTAGGAAACAAAAGCATTTTTATCCCATTATTACATACCAGAGCCAGAGCTAACAAGTAGGTATAAATTACTAGATATTTCCCGTTGCTTCACTCAGGTGTTTGGAAATTGTCCTGTCCAGCTACCTACATAGTCTAGTATAGGGACATAAAGATGATTTATTTCCTAATAAAGATCCTGCCCCGAATCTACGATTTTTTAGAACCGGGGGTAAAAATCTCTATTTTTTCTTACTTGACATTTCAATAGACTTGTTAACGAAGCATGAGTTAAATGTCTGGAGAAATTGGAGAAGGTAATTAATGCGCTTTTAACACGACAAGGCGTAGATTAGCCTAGCTTTTGCTTCAGGCTGAGGCTGTCAAGCGGATAAGGTAGTCAACACCGCCGCGCAGAAACAAAAATTAATATTATTGTGCAATCACTTATCACTTCACTAACGATAAAAAGCGATGCGACGATTGTTAAAAAAGGAAAAGGCAATGAATAAAACTATGTGTGTGTTTTCAAACTTACGCTTAGATTTATAAACAGCCAACGAAAAACAAAGAATGATGAATACAACCCATACCAAAAACATAACGTGTCTGTAGTGCATATTGACCGAAAAAAAATATTAAAATCCACTAGCACTGCCTGACAACGTGATTGCTTGAATATCTATCCGTCATTATGAATTATGTTTAATATTATGATAAATAGGTTCTTATCGTTGTATTATCTACATGTTTTAAGCGATGACAAGTGAGATTTCAGGCTCTATCATAGTTATAACCACGTATCACATGTCCATGTGATACGGGGTTAAAACATGATACTTCCCGTCCCCAAAAGTAGTATCATGTTTTATCAACACAAGCAATAAATAGTCTTGGTCAATACATGAGCCTTTTTATTAAACTAATTTTTAATGTCAAAATTGAAAATTGTAATGGGTCACACATGGTGGGTAAAGACATGCTTCTTTTTCAACCCCAGCAAAGGAAAAAATAGTAAACGATACAAAAAAAACTTACGCCATTTTTTATACCAAGACATGCTTAGTATGATGAGCAAAACTGTCATCCAAACGAGAATCACAATCATGGTCTTATAAGAACTATGTAGACGCGAAATCGACAATCACTACAACAGTCTAACAAATACTGGTTTTCATCGTTGTTGGTACATTTGAGCTAAAGCACAAACATGTAAAGATAAAATTATAATTTATGATAACACCATCGAGTACCTACATATTTACAAAGTATCTTATCTATACGTCATAATCTAATTGGTTCACGAATATCGCAAAGACCATAGTCCTTTTTTGTTGACAATATTTATTGGTTATAACAAAGAATATTATTTTAAGGAGAGTAACAAGATAGCGGTGCTATGCTATGTCCTAAAGTTATCCACTATTACTTCTCACTATTTTATAAAAAACATACTCGTAGTTAATAACGAAGAAAAATAAATCTTCAAACTTACAAACATGATGTCTATACGCAGAAATGATCATCATCACCAAGATGATCACAAGCATTATGACAAACACAGACATTTTTAATATTGAACCAAAAAAAAAAAACAAAAACTGACTACTTCTGCACTGAAAAGGACACTGATACCGCACGCTCCAACGCACGGATTTTAATGATTCACGATAATATGTGGAATCTAATCGGCTGTATTATCTACACGATTCATTATTTGCAGTGGCCAATCGTGTTTATGGGAGATTCGAAAACGTGACCTTGTTGGTCTACTGTGCTGGAGGTTCGATTCCCAGAACAATTTTAAGTTATATCTTATCTACATGGGACAACAGAATATTAAACTCAGTACAATAATACTTATGTCACAAAACAGTATTATGAAAACACAACCTAGATGGCGCTGATTTAAATAAAAATGCCATTTAAGGGAACAGTTGAAACATGAACAAAGAAAACATGATATTTACGTTTAATTACTTTGAAACTTCATTTTGTTAGACAGTTTTTCAATTAAATGGAGAAAACACTGCAATCAAAAACAGGATAGTAAAACATACCCATAACAAGTCTAAACAGAGAAACCATAATCAAAATCAATGTTATGATTCCCACTAAATACAATACAAAATCCATTTTAATTATTAATTGTAGCACAAACCGAATAAAACACTTCACATACCGAAAGCACTGATAGCTTTACGTTATCTGTAGAAGAGTTTGTTTTTTTATAATGCTTGATAATTCGTGACATTTTATCTTTTTAACCAACTTCCAAAAAAGGACCTTTTGCCCCAGATCGATTTCGGATCAGACATTTACATATTTAAGTTCCCCAATTAGGTACGGAGGACGTTCGACCGATTTGGGAAACGATTATATTTTCCAAGTGGTCCGTCAGTGTTATATATAGATATAAGAAAGAAGATCAGTACACTTCATCAGATACCGATCTGACTACGGTATTCTAGAGAAATCGAGAGAACTTTTCAATAAATGACAGAAAATCAACCTCTATTATTGTTATCACAATGTGTTATATCCATGCATTTTTTATGCAATCACACAACGTAACATTGCGCCTTTACTCATTAAAAACCTTATTGGTATTAGTCACGTTTAACGGTCAGCTCAGACCGAGACGTGACGCTGCGCGCACATATCAATAGAGCTATTCAAAATGTAACTCTATTTCCTACACGAAAAGATACACCTGTCACAACCCAGCGCGGCGCCGCGCTGCATTTTATTGGCGACTCAAAATCTAACTTTATTTACTACTTGATAAGATACACATTTGCAGTATTGTTGCGTCACGTCGCGTCGCTTCGCGTCTCGGTATGAACTGACCCTAAGGGTCAACAGGAAAACGGCAAAATTTTGATCAAGTTCTAGTGCGCATGAAAATTATTTTGGTTGTAAAAGCCCAACACAGATGGCGTTGATATAAATTTAGTTGAATTGGGAAAACGCCATCTACCGGCACGTGTAGGAACTTCAATAAATTGATTGAACATAGTAATTATAAATCTACTAGGATGCGAGTACAAAAACAATGTAAGCCTTGCATAAGCTAAATAATAATAAATAATACACTAGAAAACTTTCTTGGTTACTTTTAGAAAAAACCACGTAGAATAAGCCTACATTCAAGAATAATTAAGATATTTTCCACCGCAGGCATGACTTCAGTTTTTTATTCAAACTGCCAGTACTATTACGAAAATGTAGATAATTCACGGATACCCTGAATAGTTGCCCCACAAAGTGAATACCAACCAGCTTAAATAATTTTATAAAAAATGACATATTTCTAAAGAGAGAAGAAAATTACGAAATACTTACCGCAAAATTTAACCAGGAGTGCATAAATAACCCAAAACAACACTATATTCAGTACCATAAAGACGAGAGTCCAAACTAATTCCGAATCCATTTTGGTTGCGAACCTACTTTTAAAGCAATATTGTAATAAATGATGACCGCCGGTATTGACGTATGTACCTTTACGATAGAATGCGATACACTATCTGTTGATAACAGCTTTAATTACCGTTCCGTGTTTTGTTTCCTTTTATTTTTAATATTTAAAGTATTTACTGACATTTCACATACATGGTGGACAGTGACACTAATTTTGGTGAGGATATGACTGCTTACAAGGCGGGCAATAGAGCATGGCATGATGCAAGAACACCCTGTATAATGTCAAACGAATTTGACAGAGCTCCTATTTAGTATCACCCTGTAAGTTACATAATGTTCTATGTACGCCACATGGTGGATACTAACTCTCAAAATTATTCTCCTTGGGCAACGGAACCGGAGGACAGTAACACGAGTTTTTCCACTTCTTCCATAACTGGGTCTATTAATCCAGCAACATAGTTATAAGCCAGAGCAGCCAGACCAAATAAAATAAATGATGGATGGATTATGTGACGGATGATTTAGCACGTAACTGCTGAGATGACGAGAAATAAAGAGTATGGAAGAAGAAGCCATGATGCAAAAACATCCTGTATAATGTCAAACGAATTTGACAGCTCCTTTTAGAATCAATCTGTAGATTTCTGGTAAACTGAGCTACCAGTGATAATGACTTTGTTATCAAAATTGTAGCCGACTTAAGATATCAAATAGATTAACTTGTTAAAAAAACCATATTAAAAAAATCGACCAAGTCCAAGTCGGAATCGCGCACGATGGGTTCTGTACACTAATCTATGTAAAAAAAAATGTATGACCTTGTTTGTGTATGTGATCGTCCACGACCCAGGAGATATTAATAGTATAGGGGCAGTGATTTAACAATAAGGTAAGTATTATTCTGTCTTGTCAATTATTCATTACAACTATGCTAGGTATTCTCTATAAGAAATCTCAACGCTGAACTCTACGATGTAGTCTTCGACAAGACGAGTTTTAAATCGTCCAATCGTTCAGGGCGAGACCTCACCGTTCACTCTGCACAACTGGATAGTTTTTTTTTTGACGTGGCCTCTCGTAGCACAACAACTCTATAAGGTTGAAGTTACTTAAGCGGACAATCCTGTGGTGGCCAAAAATTACATTAAGGCCCCGCCACGGGCGAGTAAAGGGCAACTCGCTGCCCGACCATGGACCATGCCCGGGTCGACGGCGCGTTGTGTTCCACGCGCGCCTCAAAGAGCGTCAGCATAATGACGGGGCCCCCTCTCTAGAGGGCCAAAGCCTGCCGGGGTCGCGGGACTTATACCATTACCGTGACCCCGGAACATAAAGGGCTATTGAAGGACACCGTGGATTTTAGTCAGTACAAGTCTGACAGTCCCTCCCGCCCTGCCCGGGGTGGGAGGACTCATTTGATGATTTTACCACGCAAAAAAAAAAAAAAAGGCCCCGCCACTAAGGGCACCCCCTGTGGGGTTCGGGCCTAGGCCTAAGCCTAGGGTCATTGAGGGGCGCAAGGGTCAGGCTGGGTCGAATTATTATTTACGGAATTTAAAGCTACTTGCTCAGCTGTGCGGGCTGGCTTGTCGAGCAAGGGTCGGGCGGGGCACAATTGGATTGTGTCGGTGTCAGTAGCTTAGTTCATAGCAAACTTTAGTCCTAGGGTGGCGTGAGCACTGCGACCGCCCGGTCACAATCTGTGCTAAAGAGAATAGCACTGAAGAGCTGATGGACTTATCTGAAGTTGCCAAGCTCAGGTTAGATTACCATTGACATGTTATGAAGATGATCTTTTGTCGGAGAATGCCAACCAATCAGCTGAATTGCATGGTAACCGACAATTCACCTGTAATTATCAAAAGTACCACAGGTCAAAGTCAAACAATTTATTTCAATTAGGCCATTGAGAGGTACTTTTGAGCGTCGCAAATAAAATTATGGATGGATTCTACGTCCACAGTATTGCCTGGGTTTCTTAGAAGCGCTATAAAGCCCCGTCCATACGTCCATGACATCAAGCAGAAGACGTGACTTAGGTACGTCAATTAATACGTGTGCATTACCAGTTAAATTTTCCGAAGTCTTTAATCATGTAGTAAAGTTTATCCTCAAGGCTCAAGGTAAAAGAAAATAAAACTTCTGAATAAATTGGTTGTCTCATCAAAGTCTATGTTTTTTATTCCTGGTTTTTTTATCGTTATATTAGCATCCCTCCCGAGGCTCGGGCATTTAGACTAAAGTACTATAAGGTATTAACATACCTACTTTAAATCTGCTTTTTAACCTTATAGGGATTATAGTCTCAGCATGTCTGAGAAAAATATCAAAGAAAAAAATCTCAAAACACCGCCCAACCTGGTAATTGAACCAACGACCTCATGCTCACCAGTTGACTATAACAATCTTTAAGCCCCATGTAATAGGAACCAAACATATTGCTATCAACCATGCATAAATCCTGGCCACAAAATAACGCGAGTAAAATCGTACGTCTTTAAATGCTAGTCAACATTAGAAGAAGTCTTCAAGTTTGGAATGTCATCATCATCGTTTAACAATAGTTAGTTAATAAGCCATAGAGTATTGTTTCCCATTGTTCCAATTGAATCATCTTTGTCTCCTTTCGTCATTGTCAATGATTGACATATCAGTTGGTGACATTGCTCCTGTATCGTCAACTGTTATTGTTAATTTTATCTCTTTATTGATTTTTAAGGAGATTATTATCACAACCTGGTTTCGCACGGGAATTTTGTTACAAAAATGCCACATATCAGGTATAAAAGCGTCCTGAATCTTTGAAACTGGAACCATTATTATAAGTACCACTTCATTAAAATTTTCATTGAAATCAATTGGATAATTTGGAAAAAAAAACTTGAGAGGGGGTCAAGGAACACCCGGATGGAACGAAGTTACTGTATACACTCAACAAAAATAATCGTCGCGACACCACACTGTTCAATGCGAAATAGAAAAACGAAATAAAATATCTGGCTTGCTTTCTATAAGAGAGAGAGAGACAGACAGAGAAACATGCGCACGCCGCACGGCTTACAATAGCTTACTATAGCAAAAAGTGTCGTTACAACTTTTTGTCTTAATTTTTTCCGTCTATCGACCTTTCGCAACGGGCGTAAGGAACTTCGTTCCAAAACTTATGACACGTGATTTTAATAAATTAAGAACACTATTCAACAATTGATAGTCACTGCCTGGCCGCAAAAACAAAAGGAAGTAGTCTCTTTGTCGTTTGACACCAGTCGCGTAGCAAATCGCATTGCCTGAGGTCGTGTTCTGTTCTTTAGTGCATTCATATTTACGAACAAACAACATCACTGACTGATTGAAGTTACTTCAAAACAAAAGAATGTTGCAAAGTTTCGGAAAAAATCATCAATTTATGATGTCACTGATAAATGAATTGAGATGGAGAGCAACGTTCTATCTTTTATGTATCATTTATTTACCAAAACTTAGTTTTTATTTACCTGAAACCTCGTAATGGGGTATCTTATCATTAATATCAACCTTATTACAATAGTTATGAGGCTTATTATCGTCTTGATAATAACGTTAAATTGGTACGAGGTTTTAAAGTTTAAATTATAGGCCTAAATTGAATGAAATCTATTCAATACCTTAGACATATTGTGACATACCATAAGGCTTATGGTATGTCACAATATGTCATAAAATAACAGATATCAAAATAATATCTTGAAGTAATGCTGATTACTGATTACCCAGCAATGATGTTCAGTTAGTTCGCAAAACTAACGCGATGAAATAACGAATTTATAAAAAGACTTATCAGTCACTCGTAGAAGCATGACTGATATAATATTTATATTGAAGAAATTTTAATAATAAGGTAGTTATATAATAATAAATATGTATATTACTTTACTAAATCATTAGCATGACGGCACAGTTATTGGTGCAGTGGTGCGATCGAGTGCTGTTCAGCATGTCGCGGGTTCGATCCCCGCACAGAACAAACATTTGTATGACCTACAAGTACAACGGTACTTGTAAGTCATACAAATGTTTGTTCTGTCACATACACAAACACCCAGACCCTGAATAACGATTCAGGGTCTGGGTGTTTGTGTATGTGAGTTTATATGTTTGTAAATGCACCCGCGACACACAGGAGAAATTCCAAGCATGGGGAATGGCTTATAACAAAATTAGAACTAAATTCACAGATTCATACACCAAATACTACAAAAACTAGCAATCTTTAAGGTTCCATCTAATTAGAAAAAATAACAAGTCTACACTGATCTTTTGACGTGTGATCATATTCCGAACTAATACCAACAAATTTTGGTAATTCAATATTATTTCGCATTCAAACTCTCCTTTAAGCTATTGTCAAACAGACAGGCGAAGCGAAGCGTTTTTGTTTGTAATGTATGGAATTGTTTGAAACCTGTCACATAGACTATCGGATCGCTTTCGCTTTTCTATATGACAGGATTCGGAACGCGTTCGATTCGCCTGTCTGTTTGACAATAGCTTTAATGTCTATAGCGCGCCAAAAGAGCACTGTACCATTTATCTGAGAAAAATCTTAACATAATGAAAGCATTAAATAAAATAAATAAAAACTTACGTCTCTTAACACAGTTTCCGAAACAGAACCACAGCCAGAACAAATATAAAAACATCACAATCAGTACACCAATAAAAATGCTGCCTAACAGATCCATCGTGTTTAGTCTGTGGACAGAACTATACTGGACAAAAACAACAGGCAGGTTTGTAATCTAGATAAGATTACATCGCGAAAAGTAGACTATTTATTTAAAAAGATGGCGATAATAACATAAAATCTTATTTTTTTTTAGCACCTATTTTCATAATTTTGTGTGAACGATTACGCCGGCCGAAAGGCGGGAATAAACTAGAACGTTATAGGAGGGACGGAACATCACTATGCGGTTTTCCAATAGTGACTAACTGTGTCGGAAAATACGAGTTATGTGCTTGAAAATATGATCGTCATTTATAAATGAAATTGTGTTATTTTTTGTTTCGAATCCCATCCAGTGTTGAAAAAGATAATCAAATAAAAAATCAAGATATTTAATCGTCACAGTCACAATGACTGATAAAAGTTGGATTTATATAGAAAGTAATAAATATGCAATGACGTCAATATTAATCAACTAATTAGGTTTTACCCGCGGCTTTACTTTATTTGAGGTTAGGAAACGATGTTACCACAGATCTGTCATCTACTGCTATTATATAATAATAAAAGAAAAAAGTAACCCAACCGTCCCAACCCAGGTTTTAAATAGTTAATAATAAGGGTCAATACGACCAGTCGATGTAGATAAGCCTGACAGACTGACACTCAGTGTTACCTAGGAGTACCGAGTTACCCCGTTACTGGGAAAAGGAAGTTAACGACATTATGTTTGACTGGGAGCCGATGGGATAAGTGTTATGTGAAATAATGATAGTTAAAATAATTATAATCCACATTCACAAATATACTACTAATTACTAAATAAAATAACGAATAAATACTCACAAGACCGCGTGACGACATTTATACAATTCGTCAACATTACAACCATGAATAGTCCTATTAAGGGCACACAGATTATTACTAAAATCACAACGTAACTTAAAGCACTCATTACTAGTCTATTTTTTTTTTTGAGAAGACGTAAATTTCTTCACTCCTAATGATTCGATTCGTATCTAAATAAAACTGATGAAATAGTCATCGAAAACATTATCAGCATTTGGTGATAATTTATTATTCATTATCTACAACACTGACAAGTTCAGTGTAGCAAATTAATTAAAAATAAATCAATTACCGATTTTTCAGAGATATTGAAACGTCAAAAATTCATTGCAGATAAAACAAAATGGACGATGTAATACGTTGACGGTTGGGAGGCAGCGTTTTTATTTTGTGCATGTTTTGCTCACAAAAAAAAAAACGCTGTCGCTGTGCTGTGAATATAAGACAAACGTCACTTGATATTCTTATCATTCAATAAAGAATAAGTACTTACGAAGCCAAATGACGAAAGATATGCAATACATGATTATTACAAAACATAACAACAATAATAATGCAGGTAGAGTCATTAAAACTGTAATTAGACCGGCTCCTTCCATTGTAAAAGTATATTTCACTAGGTATTTTATTTACACCGTGAAAACTTTGTCACTATTGACGATTGGACTCGGCTAATGATAAAATAGTCATTGAAAATATTTTAATACTTTATCAGCAATTACGATATCAACAGGTGCTTGCGGCCATTATTGTTCTACTTATTATTTTTCTGTTTTATTGCATGAAATGGTATCAGGTATTTATTTATCTATGTTTATCAGCTAGACGCTTTTAGTACTAGTTTTTTTTTTGCGTATCTGTAATTGAAATAATTAATACCGCTATCTTGTTTTGCCGTTTACGCCGTCTTTACGGTCTTAAAGTTCTATATATCTGAATCAAATATCCCTAAAAATATTAACCGATTTAGATGAACTGAATTGTTTTCCTTGCTGCTCAACTATAAGCAAAGAGGTCAGCCTCCTTTTAACGCCCTGCCCCTTATGGCCAATACCGTAATAAAGTCTAATTTCCTACATAAAATCTAAAGTTTAAACTATGTAGGTAGTAAGTTAATAAAGTGGAACGACTGCGTGTAGCGGGTACGATTTTCACATTAATTTCACGAACGATTCAGGAGAAATTAAAATGTGAGGAACAGTTGAAAAATAAGCGAAAATATTGTTCACTAACACCGCCAGAAATTTACGTAAATTAAACATTTGGTCACACCTGTTGGTCTAGTGGTTAGTGGTCGTGGGTTCGATTCCCACCCAGGACAAATGTTTGTGTGATGAGAATGATCATTTGTTCAGTGTCTGGGTGTAATTTATCTATAATATTCATGTATTTAGAAATATATAAGTATGTTTATCAGTTGTCTAGTACCCATAACACAAGCTCTGCCTAGCTTGGGACTAGATGGCGTTGTGTGATAGTTGTGGAATATTTATTTATTTATTTTGATTTATTTATTAACGTCAATTCCGTAGATTTCTATAGTACCATCAATCGTTCAATATCATCCCGGCCAATCATAGACATACAAAATTTGTTGTGAGTCGACAATCGACACAACACTACACAATGGAAAACAACACTCATAGAATTCGACTCCCTGCGATAAGAATTAGATACTAATTGCACTTTAACGTCACGTTAGAAATATAAAACTTATGTACATCACGACTTGCATAGTGAAAAACAATATTGTGTTTACACGATAAGTATTATATTACTCAGTCTTACCCACTAGGTTATGACGTGTGCGGTTTCACCCGCGTCGAGTTCAGTTTTTTACCTCCCAAGGATAAAAATCATCCCATGTTGAAAACTATTTGTTTACAATACTTATTTACAAATTAAAGCTTTTTCAAGTAAAGAAAAATGCGGATGCGAGCGGAGATTTTTCAGGTATCCCAAAGTGTTCCCCGTGAGGTTCTGAATCAGTGGTTTTTGTGTTTTTCCATCGAGAATTTAACAGTAGCAGCGATGGCGTCTCTACCCGAGTTTGTTTTTTTAGGTTTCCGAAGATGTTCTTTCCAAAAACTGAGCCTGAGATCCTAAGTTCGATTCCTAGGTGTTACAATGATAAGTGTTATTGGGTTTTTCCATCAGCAATTTATCGAACCAACTCGGAGTCTGTATTCCTGCCCCATTGTTGCCAATAGGATATAGGATATATGAGACAAAATGGGTGGGTGTTTGTGTTTCTATGTTTGTAAACGGACCCACGATACAGGATAAATTCCTACTGTGGGGAAATGTTTAAAAAAATACGGGCGAAATGACTGTGAGTGTCGCCTCTGTCTAACTCTTCGGTAATTACAGGTGTGATGTCGCAACTTCATGTCTAATTGAAGGCATGTGAGCAATATTAAAAGGAACACCTGCAACTTAGCCTTGCAACCCAAATAGGTAATCAGGGACATATTGTGTAGCGCATTCTTATGACAGTTGTGAACAATGGCTTAACTTTTTGATGTGTTTAGATATTAAATTAGTTATTGTTGGTATTAATGGCTGAAATTTCAGAGTATTTTTTAGCCGCAATTTAAGTACTAAAAAGCTCTTTTCAGTAAAATCTAAGTTAATTTAAAAAAAATATAAATCTTTCCAACGGGCATTAAAATTCTAAGGATTCGATAATGTTTAGGCAATTATTCATTTAAAGGCACTTATAACAGTCCATTAATATGATATTCGAGTTAGTTCAAATTCTGATCGGATCGGATTCGGTCGTTAATTAGTTACAGACAAAGATCGGGATCAAATTCCGACAAAAATACCAGTTTCTGGAGTTAAAAATTATTTTTTCTCTAAAAATATTTAATAAATAGGTAAACGTAATAAAGAAACATTAGATACTATCGTCTATTTAATACTACGGACATAGCCCACGAATCAACCCACAATAATAAAGTGACACTGTTACAAACTAACAAAGAAGACAGGAAAGAAATTATCCAATTGACCCTTATGTCAACCGAGCGACCCGATATAGCATTGTACCAACCGACCAGCATAAAAAGACATGCGACAGTGGCGCCACTTGACAAGACCAACTGTCAACGAGCTGTCAAATACAGTACAAAAAATGTAGTTCCATTTTCCACCGCAGTTCTTGATAGAATGGATGATTGTCGCTCCGTGTATGGCTTCATACAGTTATTATGTCAGAATGCGATGAATGACTTGGTTGCAAATGTAATTGATTATGTGTTTTATTTTATTTGTTTTTAAAGAGGCTATTTAGTTATTTTATGTGATCTATTAAATATGGGTGGTCTTTGGTACTTACGATAATGATATATGTAGTTGAAAATGGCAAAATTGATATAAGTGCATACTGCATTAAGCCTATAAAGTTCCTAATGCTGAGACTCAGGCCCTTTCTCAGATTGGGTTATATTATACGTAATCCACAGCGCGAGTTAACAGCAGGTTGGTGGATGTCACTAAATTTTTGTTTGTAGGACATGCCGGATTAAACATGATGCTTTCCTTCACCGTTTTGCTGCCAGTGGTCACGAAATATATTACTCAAAGTAATGTGCCCACAGACAAGGAATAACAACGCTCTCAATTACCTTCGTCTGCAATCAAGTCTACGTCGTAATTATCAATTAAGATAATAACATTATCAATTTGTCTGGAGACATCCCACACGTTAGCCGACAACTTGTCTCACTCTAGTATTATGTCCTGTTAGGACGAGGTGTCACTCGTTTATTTTAAAATTAATCAGCCTTACTACAAAAACTTAAACATCTGTTGAACACTTGTCTAAAAAAAGTGTGACTGCAAAACGGACCTTATTTCAAAGTCATAATCTGACATTTTTTTAGACAAGTGTTCAACAGACGTTTAAAAGTTTCTGTGGTACGACGGAATAGGTTGGGCAGTGGTTTACCTTTATGGCAGATTTACATTGAGTCAGTAACTGGCGTCAGTCCACTGATATGTAGTCTGTGGTCCACTGACGAGTCAGTGCTGACCTGGCACTGCCATTAATGTAAATTGATTTCTTGAAATACTGACCTCGTCTAAATAGCATGAGTCAGTTTTCGGCGCCAGCACTGGCGTCAGTTACTGACTCAATGTAAATCTGCCATTACTTCAAATTTTTCTAGTCACAAGTCCCACACAAACTTATATCAAACTGGTGGCCGACTCGGTCCCAATTTCGATGAAAAATAAACCGACTCGAAACTCCTTTGAGTTTTTGTCACTATTACTCGGATTTCGTCTATGATCCAAACTTAATTGAAAAAAATCACCCTGTACTCTCACTGACTGACGACCGTTTCAAGTTTTATTGTGATGCAATCACAAAATACCCTTAACATAATTACTATGAGAGTATTTTCACACCAATTCTAATCTAAAGAACCACTTTAAAATGCCGATTATTGTCATAATGAAAGAAGGTAATTAGACTAATTAGTACTTACTGCAATACGTCAACCAATGTCTAAGACACACGAATGAAAGCACTAATATAGCGAAAACACTTGGAAAGGCTATCACTAAAATTGTAGAATTCATCTCTTCAAGATATTTTTAAAACACGTTACATTATAGTCCCATAAAAAACTGTTTAGTAAATTTAAAAAAAAAACAAGTTTTTTTTTAAACAAGGTTTCAAATTGATGACTAACAAACAGTAATTAATTTTAAAGTTTGAGAGAACTACACTAAGAAAAGTCTCAAAGATTTAAAAGATTGCAATTTGAAAAATTTAGCAAAAAATTTAAAAAAATGAACAAAAATCTCTAAAATTTTGGAATAAATATTAAAATACCAGCTTTAAAATTTATTTTTATCTACATAGCAACGAATGTAACTGAGTATTAACAGTTAGTAAGTTAGCAACAATCACGGTTACTCGTCCATGGCTGGTATCAGTAGGGGTGGGGGGGGGTAAATATGAAAACCTTTTGTATAGCAAGTGATAGTGATAATGTTATCAGTTTATCGGAAAATGGGAGAGCTGTGAAGAGTCTTTGTGACGTCATACAGATACGGTACCAAGGACAGGGTCGGTCTTAAACACGAATGAATGGGGGTAACCTCAAACCTTAACATACACAGTTAAAAAAAAATTGTGATCACTAGCTTATGCTAATTTTTTATTTATTTTTTACGGAAAAACAATTGAACTGTTTTATTGATTTATATCCTAAATATTTATTTTTAAATAAAAAATCTAAAAAGAAAAAACAATCATAATAATCATCTACCTACCATAACAAAAAAAGAAACGATTTTTCAAAGTGACCCCAATTTTTTTTTTATGTGTGTACATAATACGCCTGTAATCCCCCAAGGATTACTCTAATATTACTATTACACCCAAAATTCGCCAGTCATGTTTAAGTTCCATGTCGTCGGCCTAATTCGTTAACCTGCTAAGTCCATTTTTGGCAAAATTGACTTTTTGATGCAGTTCGAAAATTCAGCCTAATATCTACCTTAGCATTTAAGGAATAACAGCGATATCAGCCTAAAAAGGTGACAAATGCTATGCCCGAAAAACTGCTTTCTTATCACTAGCCAATCTCCACAACGCAAACCTGCTAAATCCTCTTGAGGCCTCAGTTTTGCACTGACAACGTTCCCAAACTCATGTGCCGTTTGGGAAAATTGATTATTTTATTTTATTGTTGTAATAATTAATTGATTGTGATACAGTAGCAGTAGTAAAACAATATTTAATAGATGTCATTAATAATAATAAAATACTTAGGAGTACAACACGTACTACAAGACAGACAACACATTATAATAACGTATATTAAAACTATTACTGATTGTATATGAAGAGTTTAGCATTTTTTTTATCGTGGTAAAATCATCAAATGAGTCCTCCCACCCAAGGCAGGGCAGGAGGGACTGTCAGACTTGTACTGACTAAAATCCACCATGTCCTTTAATAGCCTTTACATTCCAGGGTCACGGTATTCGTAAGTCCCGCGACCCCGGCAGGCTTTGGCCCTCTAAGGGGGGGCCAAAGCCGTCATTGTGCTGACACTCTTTGAGGCGCGCGTGGAACACAATGCGCCGTCGTCCTGGACATGGTCCATGGTCGGATAGCGAGTCGTCCATTACGCGGCGCCCGGATGCCCGCACCTACGGTGGCCGGAAATCGTCTTGCGACGTCCGACGCCGTGGGCGTCTACCACTGCGGCTGGGCTGTGAGGTAGACGCTGTCCTCTCTCCTACGCGTCCCGCCTCCTCCTTCGCTAGCATGACTGCTTCGCAAAAGGAGCCGACTGCTTCCTATTCCGTTTCGCTCCGCAGCATTGCCTCGACCAATGCCGGGCGCGAGAGGTCGCCGCTTTCGCCGTCGTGAGGGCACGGCGCGGCGGTGTTCTGCCCAAGCGGGGCAGTCCTGCACCGTATGCTCCACCGTGTCCTCCGGGCGATCCTCGCAGTGGTGACACCCAGGCCTTTCTTCCTTCCCTATCCGACACAGTTACCTGCCGAAACTTCCGTGTCCGATGAGGACCTGCGTCAGGCAGTAGGTCAGGACGCCGTGACGCTTATCCAGCCACTCCTCAAGGAGGGGTATTACCGCCGCGATTGCGGCGTACCCGGACCTCGGTTGCAACAGTCGCACCCTCCATACTGCCCTGAGATCGCGCCGGAGCTCTTCCCGCCGCGCTTCGCTAAGTCGAAGCAGCGGGGATTCGCCCCAGCGATGCGCCTCCAAGCGCCACTCATAGACGCGCTGGAGAGCCGTCGCCTCCAGATCCCAGGGCAGTAATCCGGCAAGGAGGTTGGCCGATTCGCCGGCGATCGTGCGGTATCCTCGGATCATCGAGGAGGCGTTTGGCCCGCTGAGACTGGGCAGGAGTTGGCCTGAGGGTGGCTGCTGCCAGGTTCAGCTTTGGGGCCAAATGCAGGAAGTGCTCCCTGAAGTTCCACCGGCTGTCGAGGACGAGTCCCAAGTACTTCATCATTCTCCCGAAGCCGATGCGAACCCCTTCCACCGATGAAGAGTTCAGCTTAGATATTTTAACCCTGTTTCCTATTAAAGAAGACTGATTGTTAAATTTTTAATAATAAATATTTTGATTACTGATTGAATTCGTTTAACTGCACAATTAAAATAATTATCTATAGGTACATCATTATTACCATTAATTTGCCATACTAAATTTAATTTAAAAAAACTGCTAAGTCCTCAACCAAATTGAAACTTCACTTCGAATAACTGCTTAATTATTGTTTTCCTCAATTTTGTAAAATGTGTTTAGGTTTTCTTAGATATTATGTTTTTAAAATATCAAGAAAAAATATATACGCCAACGGGATTTTCAAAATTTTGATTACTAAACTAATAAAGATATTATTCAGTTTTTTCTTCGTCCTGTAAACTTTGCAAAAACGTATTTAGCAGGTTAACGAATTAGGCCGACGATGTGTAAAAAGAGGCGAGCCTGTAAAACTAATGTCTGTACCCTGAGCACGAGTTTTCACTCTTTTACTTTACAGCAAATTTCCAGTATTTACAGCGTTTCTTGTATGAAAAAATGGAACAGCGCCTCTGGTCTGCGGTCTCAAATACTGAAAACTCGTGCTCAGGGTACTGTACCCTTAGCACGAGTTTTCAGTATTTGAGACGTAAAGTAAACTGGAACTTTGAAAATTTCAAATTGACAATTTTCAAGGAAAAAATTAGTTCCTTCTTCGCACACCAGAGGCGCTGTTCCATTTTTTCATACAAGAAACGCTGTAAATACTGAAAAGACGCTGTAAAGTAAAAGAGTGAAAACTCGTGCTAAGGGTACTAATCTAGGAATCATACCCAGGATACAGGGACATTATGACACATTCGACGACGGTTGTAATTTTTGACTGAGCGATTGACTGTTGATAACTAAAATGTGTCGCGGGTTCGATTCTCGTAACAAATAATTTATTGCCTACATGTTGGCCCTAATTGCCAATGTAGAGCAACGAAACCTCAATATTACAAAGCCTTGTTACTTAAGATTAAAAATTATTGAGATAAATAACCTCTATCTTTTAAGTAGGTTAGAAAAAACAACAACTGGGATTTATGAGACTTTGAAACGTTATTTATCATTAGCGCCATCTGTGCGAACAAGTCTAAACTATTTGGTTCGTCAGCTATCAAACGAGAGCTCTGAATGATAAAGCAGTATTGAGTCAAACAAAGTACTGCTACTCGCCACTAGATGGCAGCACACGCCTTTAACCGTGTTTAATACTCAAACGCAGAAATAGGATTCCATACCCTTTTGACTGCAAATGAAGTATGTATGCCCTCAGAGAGGACTTAAGAGGTTCACACCCAACATCTCAAGGGTAGTATTATAATTTATTTGATATTCAAAAGACTTAACAATGTCGTCAAAATCGCGGGGAACAATAATAATGAGGGACGCCAAGAAGAAGACATCTACCAATCCGCACTGGGCCCGCGTGGTGGATTATGGCCCACTCCCTCTCTCAGAGGGGAGGCCTGTGTCCCAGCAGTGGGAACCATTATAGGCTGATGATGATGAAGAAGAAGAAACAAGAGGAATATGGCAGAAAAAAAGAGGGGAAATGTTATCAGTAATTTGTAAGATAACCCCCTACATCCAAAGTTACAAATACCCCTTAAAACATTAGTGTAAAAAGAGAATATTGAGATAACAGCAACTAATCTCCCCTTTTGGGGGTTCCCGATTTTTAATCGAACATGATTGTAGACAACAAAGCTCAACTTCAAAATTCAATTATTTATTAAATACAATTTCCATGACGTTTCCGATAATTCCTACTGTTATTACACAATTATTCATGTAATCAATATTAATATTTCATATTTATCTATGATTCTTACAGGTGCGATCTGTTAGACGGTATCGTCCAGGCTTTGTTGTGACAACAATGTGAATGCCGAGTTCATGAAACACAGATTCAATCAATTAAGATTATTCATACAAGGTGTAAAGTGCGGAATATGAGTTTGGATAATGGTGATAAGACCAAGGAAAGTCCAACGAAACTATTGGTACATGAAGATAATGGCAGAGACTTAGTAACACAATTTTAAACGCGCTTCTCGTTCTTCTTTAGTTTTGATATCCATTTTACTGGTGACCGACGGACAGCAAAAGTTTAGTAAAAGGGTCCCGTTTTACGCTTTGGGTACAGAACCCTAATAAAAGATGATGGTAACCGGAAAAATTGGGATTACGAAAAGTATGATGATGATGATGACAAATTGAAGTGAAAAATCTGTAAAGAAGTTGACACTGACCAAGTTTTACCAAAGCGAAAGAACAATCTAGTTCCAATTTGTATTTAATTTCAAAATTTTAAGATTACTATCACAATTGGTCCTTTCAATGAATTTTTTTTTTGGAAAAATTATTTATTTCCTACCAAACTGTTTTAAGTTTTTTTTATTTGCTCTAATTAAGTAGTTATATTAAATTCAAAATCATTAATTGAACTCCGAGCCGAAAACACGTCGACAGTGCCCGACGGGGCGATGTAACGTCATTATGACAATTTCTATACATCGATAGTACCTACGTGTTCCAACTTTGAAATTGTTATTATAGAAGCCAGTTGACACAGTGCTAAGGAAATTCTTTGTCATAGTGACGTCACAACCGAGGCGAGCAATTGGGGCACGTTTGTGTTCACGTCCATTTTGTTCAATTTTTTTCGCTTTTAAATTGGTCATAATTAAGTATCAAAAAAGAATTAAGATTTCTTCTATAAATGTTATTTTTTTGTGGTAGACTTATTAATTAAATTAAAAATAAAATCTCAATTCAAATACCTATTTAAATTTGTTCATTTAGATTATGAGTACAATGACCCTTTTTCAGTGCCTCAACTGCAAGCAACTGTAGACGAGAGTGAGATCCTGGATTTGCAATTATTTCGACATTACTTTGAGCTTAACTTTGACTGTAGGTACCTCTGACAATACTTTGAGCAATTCAACTAATCGTTCGGATGGATCACATAAGACCAAGAGTTATGGCGGCAGGAATAGGCAAGATAGGAATAATAAGGTAATATTCATATGAATGAGGTTTTTTTACAATATTCTCGGCACAACCTTATTTTTTTTAACTAACAACTTTTAAAGAAAAGTACCTACTCATCTGTATGAATAAACCACTTTAAGTATGGGTCGAAAAGTGCTAGAGTGGAGACCGCGGACTGGCAAGCGCAGCGTAGGACGTCCACCAACGAGATGGACAGACGACCTTAAAAAGGTCGCCGGAAGACGCTGGATGCAGGTCGCTTCCAACCGGTATATGTGGAGATCTAAAGGGGAGGCCTATGTTCAGCAGTGGACGTCCTATGGCTGAGATGATGATGATGATGATGAAGTATGGGACCAATTAGCTACGAAGTCGGTAAAAAAAAATCAAGGTTCCACTTTCATTCGTACCCAAGAAATTTGTCGAAATGTGGGGAACGAACGATTCTTTTTCACATTTTCGGAGCTAATAAAATAGTGAAAACGATAACCTCAAAATAAGTTTCTGGTAATTACAAAATAAGGTTTCATATTCAGTAACTACAAAAAAACATGTCATAGATTCAAGAGAGAATAGAATAATTATGTAGAAACTCGATAATTACTTAGACCATTGAAACTCTCTCTTCAGAAATTTACAAAAAAAGCCTTGCTCTCATAAAAATAAAGTTAATATTATAATACTCACGTATATAATATTCGAACATAATAGCAGCGACACCGAACATTACCACACACAAAACTATTAATAGAATGCCCTCCATCTTAATTTGTATATTTTTTTTTAAATATTAGTAATGAGATTAAAAACTTTTTGAATTTGTAAACTATTAATTTTAAAATAATACCAATTACTTAAACGATAATCACTGTGATTAAAACAATAATAAAAAATATTAATTTTAAAACAATCAAATAAAAACACAGTTAACACGTTGCAATCACTGTCTTCGAATGTAATCGTCAAAATAATAATTAGGTATTTTTTGTAACCCGATCGATTAGATTAGTTATGAGTCCCAGTTCTTATTATCGACTATCTCATAAAAATATTGTTTTGTTTACATCTTTATCTTTACGTGTCAGACTTCAACATAGATAAAAACACTTAAAGTTTTAGTCATAATATGACTGAAAGATAATTGATTTTACATCATAATAATAAGTTACGTTTAGTCCTGTGTATAATTAATTATCTCGCTTCTCTATGTTATACGTTACGTTGTACAGTGTTCTTTGCCCCATCAATTTAAAAAACTGATGAAAGATTCAAGATAAGTCAAAAACCTCATGGCTATCAGCTACGGTAGCCATGAGATTTTGATTCCGACTTCGGGTGTGCAAATGAGTATGAACGGCATCAAAAACCTTGTAAAAGCGACACTGAATTAAAAAGTCATGATGAATAAATGTTACGAAACTTAATTACTTGTGTTTCCCCTGTGCCAATCAGCAGTTAAAAGTTAATGGTCGACTTTGATCGCTACCATTTCATACAGCTGTGCAACATGGGGCCTAAAAAGGCCACATTACATAGACACCAGTACCCCGGATTCTGTGGTACCTCCCTATGCCACAGAAGCAGCAGTCGCATCATATAAAATACTGATATTTAAACGCATTCGATTAGACTGGAAGCCGATCCTAAAATATTCGGGAAAAGGCTTAGCAGATGATCATAGTCTTGTATTTTATAGTGAGGCCCGTGTCTGCAAGAACTTTGAACTCCAAAGCCGGTTTCTATCAAAACTGAAGAAATATTTATTCTTGACTTTGTAGTAAAAAATACTTACGCAGTACTTTGTCACACAATCGTGAAGTCGTGTATATTACTTCAACAAACATGTTAATTACGTAGACATATTCGTGATACAATGGAACGACTCCATACTAATATGGTTTGAAAGACATGTAAGGTCAGAACTACGTATTCTGTGCGTGTGCAAGCTGCAGGACGAACTGAGGAGAGGGGTAACTAAGACTCGGACAAAAGCTATTGCCATTTTAGTCTAAACATAGTTTCTACACTCTCAAACCCAAAGTTTAAAAAATACAATTTTACTACTATAGGGCAATGGGACTGAAGATCTAAGAAAGTGGCTGGGGCAGACGGGTAGCGGAAGACAGTGACAGAGGACAGTGTGATGTGGCGCAACCAACGCATCAAAACTTGGAGTGGGGCTCGTAACGTCAGAACTCCCGCTAAAATTGCACCTGATGGCACCTAAACTATTTCACATACGGCTCCGGCTCCTATCAAAATTTTCCGCAGGTGCCAGTTGCCCAATGTGGAATACCTCTAAGTTGTGACGTTTTGCTAATTTTAAAAGCGTACATAGGTGAATTAATGGACTAAGTAGGTAATTAGAATTTTTCAGTAAAATACGGTAGCCATTTTAACCAATTCTCGTTTCTTATCTATTTTAGAAGAATCCTTTCACCTGCAATGCGACTTTTACCTGTAATTACAATAATTATATCGACGGGTAAAAGGCAAAAGGGGTCAAGCACCACAGATCATATTGTTCAGGAGAATAAAAAGAAAGTTTTAATAAAAAATATCTCTTTATTGCTTTATTGAATCACATCACAATCTTCAGAAAAGTTTACTAAAATACAATGTTCTTTAATAATTTTACATCAAAATAAGCCTGAGATCAATAGTTTCAAAGATAGATGTCGTTTGACTCCAGGTTTTTACCATGTTTATCGCATTTGCGAGGGGTCAAGTAACAATATTTAATGTTGGAATATTTAGATTTTGGCCTAAGCTTCATGTTAATAAAGTAATATTTTATTTTATTTGGCACAACAGATCATAGAACTAATTCAGATTTTGGCTTAAGCTACCATAATCTTAATAAGTATTATTTTATATTTGGCATACCAGGTAGGTAATATACTCGTCAAAACAAAATAAGGGCCACTTTTTAAATTGCACTTTAAACAAGTATTGATCTTATTCTGGGTACATAATAAATACTAAATATCTTGTTATGGTTTCTTTCAAGTATTAATATTGTTTCTACTGCGTAATTGGAAATTCATAACTTTTTTTTAATTAGATATTTGAGATTACTTAGAATTTACGGTATGGTGTTTTTAAATTTTCAAACTTCTAACGAAGTTTTCTTCGACTAATACAGCAAGCAGGGTATAATGATCTTTCAATCTCATAATGTCATGTATTCGGAGACATATGGACGCAAAAACAGCCACTTGGGGTGTCACCTTAATCCAGGGGGCCCGTAGCCAGAAGAGGTAGGTTTAATGGTGGAATATTCCCAACGAGTGGTTCAAAATGCTTGAAACTGGTCTTTAAAGACGGGTAATATCACCAGACGCCGTGATCAGGGAAGAAAGTAAGTAAGTAAAACCCAAGAAGACCATTAAGTTGGTTTAACCGCGCAAATAGAGCGAAAATCTACTGCGCGGACCGTACAAACTCCATTGCGTCGAGCTACAGGCACCCCTATAATTGACTACACTATTCCGAATCGACTCCATAAAGACTAACAATACTCAAGAAGATGCTTGGTTCGCCTCCAGTTAACTGCAGCGTATGGTGCAAATCGTGAAACATTTGCGAAAGAGAAAATTTATTGAAGTGTTTTGACTGGGCTTCATTGCTTTTTATTGATGACTGGTGGGTTATTTTTTTTTTCATTAAACTGATTCATAAGAGTGTAGAGAAGATCTAAACAACAGGTTTCAGATCCTTGCACTCTTAAAACAGACTGTTCTGGCGAGTTCTGACTTATGCTCTGGCGCGGTTATCTCTATCACGCAAAACTGAGCTCGCACTTATTAACGAAGGTGCTGTAACTGCTCAAAATTGCGTAGAGAATGTGGTGCAACTTCACATTATCCAATTCGCACAGCAAGGAATACCTGAGTTCTTCTTGAAGCAAGATAATGCTCGAGCGAACACGACGCGACTAACAGTGCACAAATTCCCTTACGCTCGAATTACGATGGTACAGTGGACACTCAGGATTTTTACCTGAGTTCTATTGAGCATTTAAGAGATGAGTTAAAGAAGAGTGAAAAAGAAAGTAAAGTTCCCATCCACACGCAGCTGGATCTCATAAATTGTCTGAAAACTTGCTGGTAGAGTATCCCAAAAGAAAATGTTCGGTATTTAATCCAGACCATTCCACCTCCCATAAAATGAGCAGAACAGAGAGAACAGAGTTAAAAGAGAAGCTTAAAAGAACAATTTGGAACATTGCAGACGTTATTTTTCGATTTTTTTATGTTTTATGTAACTTGATACATTTCTGCAATTCCTCACTTTTCATTCAATTTGGTTTATTTTAACGATTTATTGGAAAACATATTTAATTTTTGTGTATTTCCATCTAAAACCATTAATATTAATCAGATTCAGTCATTGTAACTAGTAATATTTAAACATTATTTAATAAATCGATAAAAACCAGGTGGCCCTTATTTTGTTTTGAGTAGTATAGAACTATGAATTATTTATTAAACTAAAACAATACATGAAACAAAACTGGGTTCCAAAAAACAGCAATTACCTAACTGTTAGTACATACAACAGCATGTTATCACATTATTTGAGTAAATAAACCACAATAATTTGGTATACATATAATAAATTTGTTACAATGTAAATATACTTTTAAAAAAAAAAGTAGCAGGGGTTGTTATTTTATCGATGCCGAACCCGAAATTGTAATTAATTATTTTTTGTCTGTGTGTCTGTTTGTCTGTGTGTTTGAGCACGTTAATCTTCGGAACTACTGGACGGATTTGAATGATTTTTTGTTGTATAGGTATTAAGTCCAATTAACATATAGGCTATAATTTATCTTGGAAACTTGAACACCTGATGCAGAACCGCAACAGAACTGCTAAACTATAAGAGATACCATAGCAAAAATTGTTCCACGTGATGAGCATTTTCTGCTGAGAGAATAAATTTGAAGATCTGGAACACCTGGTGTGGAACTCCAAGAGCCCAGCTTAACTATCACTACATAGTATAAAGCAAAGTCGCTTCCCGCTTCCTGTCCCCCTGTGTGCTTACATCTTTAAAACTACGCCACAGTTTTTGATGCGGTTTTTTTTAAAGATAGAGTGGTTCAAGAGGAAGGTTTTAATGTATATACATGCATAATATCGTAGAGAAACTCTTATAATTTTAGAGGTTTTGTAAGGTCGTAAATAAACTATTTTTTTGCGCTTAAATTGCAAACGCTGGCTGAACCCTACGAGATAGATCAAACTGATGTACCACAGTATTATACACCTTAATAAGGTCTACAATAAAGTCCGCGATGGTATATGTCTATCTCTTAGGGATAACCCACAATAACTATTTTTGTCGACGTTTAACGGTCTGATGGGCATTTCCTGTTGACTTATAAAAATCGAAGATCAGAAACATCTGATGTGGAATTCAAAGCTATCGCTAATTTCACTATACGGGATGAATTTTTTAACTGGGCGTGGATGGCTATTTCCGAAACTATGAGGAATATCAAAAAAAAACCGGCCAAGTGCGAGTTGGACTCGCCCATGAAGGGTTCCGTAGCAGCAAGCATAGATTAGAGATATAATTATATTGAGATTAGTAAGTAATATACACAAACAATAAAAATAACTTTGTTTTTCATAGTATTTGTATGAATGGCAAAGTTATATTTGCGGTTTTTGAAAATGTACTATATCTCAAAAACTGCTAACTGTATCTCATCCAAACCAATTTTCGTTGGTAGTTTTGGTTGAGGTCTACATTATATATTTTTTTTTAGTTTTATCATTCTCTTATTTTAGAAGTTACGGGGGGGGGGGACACACTTTTTACCACTTTGGAAGTGTCTCTTTCGCAAACTGTTCAGTTTAGAAAAAAATGATGTTAGCAACCTCAATATCATTTTTAAAGACCTATTCATAGATACCCCACACGTATGGGTTTGGTGACAAATTTTTTTTTGAGTTTCAATTCTAAGTATGGGGGGCACCCCAAAATTTGTTTTGTTTTGATTTTTGTGATAAAAATCCTAATGCGGTACACATAATACATCTTTCTACCAAGTTTCAACAGGATAGCTCTTATACTTTAGACAAAAAGTGGCTGTGACATACACGG
Organism: Agrotis exclamationis; assembly: GCA_950005045.1. NCBI lineage: Eukaryota > Metazoa > Arthropoda > Insecta > Lepidoptera > Noctuidae > Agrotis > Agrotis exclamationis. The sequence goes on along the minus strand of OX465440.1, from coordinate 616,444 downwards.
ACAGACAGACAGACAGACAGACAGACATGACGAATCTATAAGGGTTCCGTTTTTGCCATTTGGCTACGGAACCCTAAAAACGATGAAAGGAGTCTCGAGGCCGATTCTGATGAAAACAAAATTGGCCTCGAGACTCCTTTCAACGTTTTTTGATATTCCTCATAGTTTCGGAAATAGCCATCCACGCTCAGTTGAACAATTCACCCTGTATAATTAATTATAAAATAACATAAACTGGGAGAACCTCCACGCGGTGAAGGCGGTAAGACTTTAGGACTGATTTTCGATGACGATGGTATATCATTAAAAATCTGACTCTACTGGCCAGATCCAATTTATTATTTACCCGGGCTTTATTGGACATCAGACGTTTCAGATCTTCGATTTTGACGACTCCGTTGTCGCTGGCATAAGCAACAGGATCCGCGTACGAAGTCGCGCGCAGAAGCTAGTTCTTAATAAAATAAAAAATCAACAATTATTCGGTCTAAAATACGTCTCAATTTCACGTTTTCGGGAGTTGCAGACATGTTTTATATAAAATGTTAATCTGTGTTAAAAACTGCGATCGCGTTTCAAACACGCGTGAACTTGCTTTCACGCACACAAAACATACACCCACTTGCAACAGCGCTGGCGCGCGTACTGAGTGAATCAAATGCAACGTAATGAAAATAAAATTATTTAAGAAAGGGGCCAAGCGCCAATTATGTTTAGTTGACAATCTTTACTATATTGGTGTAAGCGACGTTATAGTATTTCATTTTCTTATCAATAGTGTTAAGTGAAAAAATATTACTAAACAAATAAAAGGAATATGGATACAAACGACATATTTATTTCTAATATTGTTTTTAAAATTATGCCAAATGACAAGGCGATACAAAAACGTAATATACAAAATGGTCCTTCAACCAAGCAAGGTAAAGTCGGTGTCGCTTGAGCACTTTTGGTAAGTATCGATTTGGCAATTCAGTACAAATAATTCTTTGGTGCAAGTGACTTTTTTTCTTGCTAGAAAAACGATACTATGACCATTCGAAAGAGAAAAAATAGTGGAGTTGGGGTCAATAAAAAAGTTAAGATCGCAAAATGTGGCGCTTGACCCCTTTTGCCTTTTTGACGTCGATATGCATTTATATTATAATTATTATCAAAATTTACTTTCCAAAGGTAGGCAAGATAATTAATTTAATTACTGGTAAACATTAAAGTAGATTTACTATGATAACATTTATCTATGTGTCATTTACTCTAGGTTTAACTGTTTGTTACCTATTCTAGTTGCTAAGCAAATAGCTTAGGGTTTTCCCTGAACTGGGAGATATTACTGTTCTAGACTTTCATACATACTCAAACATTTTTCCCAGAGAGGTATGTATCTGTTGCTACCTGCCAAAATCCTTATATGATACATCTTGGTCTTTATAACACAAGCACGGTGACTACGAGTACTAGGCATACGCAAACGACATTTCTGCAGAGCAATAGATCGAACACGCACATTTCAACGTTCGTATGAAACAAGCAAAAAGTAGCGCCATCTGTGATAAGATAACTCGTACGAACTACGTTCAACTTCGGTAACGTAACCTGAGTTGACTGAATTTCTTTGGCCCGAAACTGACAGCTGGGGGCCAAAAAACTGGTGCCATTTTCGTTGTTTAGTTGGGCCTGCCCTTACGATATAAGTCAATGACTACGTATTTCCCTAGAATAAGGGTAAGTGGGAAATGGGTATCTTGGAGAAGTCGAACTAGGCAAAAGTAAAAAAATAGGTTGTTGTTCAGAGATGAGAAAGTTAAAATGGATATGTGGAGTGACAAGAATGGATTTAAGAATACCTATGTTAGGGGAAATTTGAAAGTGATACCTTATACAGAAAAAATGATAGGGAATCGTTTGTCCTTGTATGAACATGGTGATGAGGAGAGATGACACGCATATAACTAGACTAACCGAGAGGTAGGCCAAAGGAAAAAGATGAGTGGATTGTGTGAGGAATGATATTTATGAATGTAAAAGGAGTGAATTATACCTACTTTGACGTCTGACAGGAGAGAATGGAAGAAGAAAACGTGTTGTTTTGACTACAAGTAGATTTGAAAAGGGCAGGAAGGTGATATTCAGAAATTTCCTACAAAAACTTTATATAAACTCCAAACTAAATGTATAAAAAAATAACGTTGCCATTCAAATATAAATTGAAGATAAGAAAAAAAACTCACCGTCTCGATATTTCGTCAGATAATATAGAAGTAGCAGCGTCAATAAATACGTTAAGTAACAGAATATTGGCGCCATCACCACACAAATCAGTCCTACCATATCGTGCAACATTATATTAATTCAATAATTAATTAAAAAGAAAAGAAAGGCAAATAACCGTTGAATAGATCACAAAGAAGGTTAAAAGTCACTGGTTGACACACTGATATTGCAAGATCACTTTTGCTTGAAAAAAAAAAAAGAATAAAATTCAAAATGGCGGATGAGTAGTTCGTGATTCGTGACAGTTCGCGCGTGAAAGTAAGACTTTTACTGCTTTGCTATGACCGAGAAAACTCACTATTGACGACGATTTCAATGTATATTTCACTGTAGTTTTCTTCAATGCCGATAAAGTTATTTTTAATTTAACGATATTCTTGTGGCGACCTCGGGATACGCGAATGTATGAAACACTGAAGATAATGCGTATCTCTATGTGTTCTAACGAAAGTACACAAAATATAAAAATGACAAAATGTTATGTTAAACAAGATAGCGGCTGAAGGTCGTCGTCTTGTTATCTTTCGTCACTTCCCCTGCTCATCAAGTTTAAGGTTATTTTCTAAAATTATCTTTTAATGCATTCATTTTCATGGAGAAAACTTATGTAGGTGGCGTTCCCTTGTTTCTGCAATAGTTTGTTCTGATTTTTTTCCATGGACCCCATGGGAAAAATTAGTTAGTTTAATGTTTTTGAACCATTGTTGGTCAAATTGCTGTCAATATATTTCTAAACAATGAAACCTGGCGGATAAAACCTTTGCAAGTTGTGTTCCGTAGTTTCTACAATTGATTTTTGTGAATTTTTCCCATGGGAAAAATGTGTAAGTTTATGTTTTTTGAACCACTTGTGGTCAAATTGATGTCAATACACCTGAATTGAGTGAACTTATTATGTGTTTGTTGCAAAATATTGGTCACAAAGTACCCGGTCTGGTTGGGTTACAACATGTTTCATTGCTAATATTTTTAACGGACACATTAGTCATAAAATTAGTTTCACATAAACAATCTCAGACTTCCTACAATACATGGTCTTAGTAAATAACCTACAAAGTTATAAAAACTAATTGAACACAACCTCCACGTCTATGCATTAAGATAACACATAATGTACTACTCCTATATAATAGTTATATCACAGTATCATCACAGTTCTGATAACATATAGAGGTAAAAGGAAAAATTTAGGTTTTTTAAAGGTGAAATGTCTTTCCGGATCGAGTTTCTATGTATTTAAATAATAATACTAGACATTCTGCTCAAACACACTGCGAGCCTAGCGCGGTGGCGGCGGCGGGCGCGATAATTGAACGTATGAAATTGCCGTATGTGGCCACACTGAAGAGGCGGGCGCCTAGCGAGATGGCTACAAGCGATTTTGCGAGCCTAGGCGTTGCTAGGCAACAACAGATATAACGGGTGGGTGGCAGGTGTAGCAAACCATTTCAGTCATAAAGTCAGCGCCATCTAGTTATCAGGACATGCACTAAAATAGTACCGTAGGAGGTATTTGTAAATATTTAAATTATTTTTACTGTACTTGACAAGAATCATGTAGAATGATTGATAATTTACTTGTATACAATCCTAAACAACCTATAAAACATTTTAAAATGAATTTCTTTAAACAAGATTTATAGAAACTACTTTGTACCACCGGTTTGCAACACCTGAAGTCGCCGCTACAAAAACAAACGCTTGATCGGCAGTGTGGACACAAATCGCGCCCGCCGCCGCGCCCGCCACCGTGCCCGCCGCCGCCGTCGCGCTAGGCTTCCACTGTGGACCCACACATTATCTGCCTGCCTTTTCCTTACTATATAATCGACTTCCAGTTCAAATAACAGTAGAATAGACCACAAAAAGATGTTAAAAGTCACTCGCCCCACCCACTAGTCCACCACTATCTCGTCTGATGAGAAGCAATGATGGTGGTCGACGGTGAAGCAAGCTTGCTAGAAGTAACCTTTATGACTTGAAAACCCCAAGATTGTAGCTATCAGGAATCACAGATTATGGCAGGGAATTCCACTCCTTAGCTGGTCTTTACGTTCAATAATCCCGCGACCCCGGCAAGCTTTCCCCTTCTAAGGGAGGCCCCGTCATTTTGCTAACAGCTCTTTCGAGGCGCGCGTGGAACACGACGCGCCGTCGAACCCATGGTCCATGATCGAACAGCGAGTCGCCTAATACTCACCGTCCGCATGCTGCGCCCACGGTGGCCGGCAATCGTCCTGCGGGGTCCGTTACCGTGGGCGTCTCCCGAGGAGGCTGGGTCGTGAGGTGCATGACTAGTTATGGGCAGCTTTACCGTATAGTTTGATATCTACGGCTGTCTTTATTAAGCTACAAGTTCCCACCATAATAGCTACACATTAAACAATCATCTAATTTTAGATTAATTTGTCCAAAGTCCAGAACAAAAACGCGTTCACAAAAAGTGTGGACTACGCCCCAAGTACTGTTTGACCTTCATGCGTTAGTTGCCAGGTCATCATAATACTACACAGACAACAGTATAATGCTTGATAATCATCGCACAATAAAAAACCTTTGAATAGGTGCTCTGGAGCTGAAAAAACACCGTGATGAGTCGTCTGATTGGTGTATCCGCCAACTAATCTACACTGGTGACGGATTGTGTTAAGTTTCATAAAGTTATTGGAATACTGGAATTGTTTTATATGTCATTAAAAATGTATTTTTAGGTAACTTTGAGAGCGTCATTAAAAGTCTAATTATAGTCCGTCGAGAAGCAACTAAAACTGTACTTGCTTGTGACTTATTGGCAATTTTAAAAGTGTAGTTTTTTTGTAATAATAAAAAAGTCGACCTAAGTATGGTCGACAAAGCCCCGCTTCGCAGGGCTTTTATTTCTTTTTGCAGGGTTTAAAAAGGAACCTAACCAAACCGAACTTAGGGGTGTCCCTGAAATCTTGCTAAAGCGATTTGGTGAGCATTATTTTACCCATTTTGTGAAAATAATGAGCATTTAAATTGTAGCCTATTAATATTATAGCACTTACACGGTAAAGTGACATGTATGGATCGATACAATTAGATAAGTAAAACAAATAGAGTTCACTTTCCCATGAATATAGCAAGGCATGAGATTGTATGTAGACATAAATGAAAGCATTTCATCAGCCCTTTGGATAGTAACTATTGATAGCTCAGACAGACAAACAGACAGATATGACGAATCTATAAGGGTTCCGTTTTTGCCATTTGGCTACGGAACCCTAATAAAAAGGAAATAATTAACATTTTACAACATAACGATTTCAAATCGATTCGAATGATGCAATTCATTTGCAATAATAATTTGTTGTAAATTTTTCAGCACATCGATAACCCCAAGGACTAAAAACAAAATTCTATGATGATTATAATGAATGAGTATACCTACCTAAATTAAAACATAAAGGTAATTTTGTCATCATCTGGCTTCATCTTCCCAACTTTGTTGGGTTCGAGTCAAAACAGATGCTGAATTGAATACCAGTATTTGACATGGAGCGACTGCCTATATGACTTCCACAACCAAGTTAGCTGTGTAATAAGCCTTTTATAAGACTGCTAACTCATTTCAAGCTTCTAACTGTGATTAGCGACTGTCAAAGGTCTTTAATGTCAGACACGGAGGAATCTGGGAACGTAAAGAATAGTCACCCATCCGCACACCGACTTCGACAAGCACCGTTTTACATTTAAATAAATAAAGAAAAAAAAATACTCACATTTCCAGATTATTCTTGTAGCAAGTGTACACCAAGCAAATCAAAATAATAAGCGATATCGCTAGCGGTAACGCTACTAATTTAAACCAAACACTCCTTATCACGCTGGTTTGAGCGAAAGTATCGATGTCCGTTGCATTTCCTTCCATTTTTAAAACAAAAAGAATAACTGTCAATTGGAACTGTCAAAAAGTGACGTAAGCAAACACAATTTTTTTTAAACAAAAGAAGGTAGAATCTCTATTCTTAATTTGAATTTTTGTAGGTTAGGTAATGTGTGGAACGATCTAGTTTGTTAAGGTTATTGCTGTAGCCATTACTTTGCAAAATGATTGACTGTTATCTAGTCATTATCGCTGATTATTATCTGTGGAAGTCAGATTTGCACTAACCGTTTTCAACGGGTTTACCTACTTACGATGCATTTTATAATTTCTGAAGTATTTATTTTAGGCGTAAATTTCGGAACGACTGTGTGATTTTAACCTGCTCATGAAAACCTTTTTGAGACTAATCAAGTGGTTCTGGATACAGTTCCCAGGGTGGGCAAAATGTTAGGTATTAGGTTTTTCCATCAGGAACTCATCAGTAAAGTGTACTACTCAGTAAAGAGCCTAAAATCTCTCTAATGTATTAATTGTCTATTTTTATGTTCGTTTCGTCCCTTATTTCAAAGTGATCCGGCTCGAAGGACCAGTGGAATTTCTCTCAAAATTCCTAAAAAGAATTATAATTAGTTAAGGAAACACAAACACTTTTCTATTTACTTCGTTTACGAAACATTACAGCTAACACGAAAACCGCGTTTTACGCTAATCGTTGAGATAACGTCAGCAAATAGTAGTTATCTCTGTATCGCAGTTAGTGGGCTTTCTGTTAAGTAATTACGAAGTTTGGCCTTTTGATTACGTTATCTATGTACCTATTTAGTAATATTTCTCATCCTCCTAGAGAATGTCTTCCTAAGGAATTTTACTCGGAAATATTTTGTCCTTCCTTATTAATATTGACTTTGATCATCCATTCTAGGATATCTTGCAGATAGCGTGTTTATGTTCTTGAATAGCTTCCAGTCTATCCGAATGCGGCTTTTTTTCTTTTTTTATTGCGTTGTAAAATCATCAAATGAGTCCTCCCACCCCGGGCAGGGCGGGAGGGACTGTCAGACTTGTACTGACTAAAATCCACGGTGTCCTTCAATAGCCCTTTATGTTCCGGGGTCACGGTAATGAGATAAGTCCCGCGACCCCGGCAGGCTTTGGCCCGCTAGAGGGGGCCCCGTCATTATGCTGACGCTCTTTGAGGCGCTCGTGGAACACAACGCGCCGTCGACCCGGTCATGGTCCATGGTCGGACAGCGAGTTGCCCTTTACTCGCCGCCCGCATGCCCGCGCCTACGGTGGCCGGGGATCGTCTTGCGACGTCCGTCACCGTGGGCGTACACCACCGCGGGTGGAGGACATTGTCCTCTCCCTCACGCGGCCGCGGCCCGCCTCCTCCTTCGCGAGCATAACTGCTTCGCAGAAGGAGGCGACCGCTTCCCACTCCGTTTCGCCCCGCAGCATGGCCGCGACCAATGCCGGGCGCGCGAGGTCTCCGCCTATCCGAATGCGGCTTTTTTTTTTTTTTTTTTTGCGTGGTAAAATCATCAAATGAGTCCTCCCACCCCGGGCAGGGCGGGAGGGACTGTCAGACTTGTACTGACTAAAATCCACGGTGTCCTTCAATAGCCCTTTATGTTCCGGGGTCACGGTAATGGTATAAGTCCCGCGACCCCGGCAGGCTTTGGCCCTCTAGAGAGGGGGCCCCGTCATTATGCTGACGATCCGAATGAGGCTTAGTACCAATTATACATAGAGCGATTCTCTATCTTTCAAAATAATACGAAACAATTACTGGATAACGCAGCACTCATTGGCAAATGATTAGCCTCTTCGTACACAGGGCGATGCAAATCTCCGATACCTTTCGACTTTGGCATCCAGTGGCGCGTGTCAGTGTACAAACCTATATGGATTTGTATTGCGAAAGTCGCCTGGATACCAAAGTCGTAGGTAAAGGTATCGGAAACTTGCGTCGCCTTGTTTACGAAAGGTCTCTTTCAGGATGATAACTCAGTTACTGCTACTGCCAACGATCTAAGTTGGTATATCTTGGTTAACGTGAAACAGAGAAGTTTTCAGGTGGTACGAGTTGATCCTGGTGCCCGGGCCCAGTTTCGAAGGGGACAAGTTGCCCCCTAATCCAATAGTTTTATATAATATCCATTAGCAGATATCTCGATTAAGCTGATTGACTGACGCGTGCACACAGTTAGCGTGTCGATGGCAATTTAAATTGTGTCGACGCAGAACTGAGTTACGCGTTTGGCTCTATAAGAAGCGTTGAAATGCCAAATGGACAGAACACGCAGGGCACGATATTAGGTCCTCCATTGTTTGAGAAGTAAAACAAACTGAAATGGGGCCAATTTATATCTCCGATATAAATAAACACGGTTTTTGAAGGAAAAACAAACACAAAGTTGTAGATTTACACAAATCCACTCAAGAAGCATTAGGACCAGATACAAGTTGTATCAAAAGTGCCGGTTTCGAGTGAGGCTTACCGAAATTACAGATAAATAACCTCTCATGTGACAGAGTCACATGATTCCACTCACTCTTATCAAACAGATCGTATCATCTTCTTCTACATTTATAGAGAAATGAGTGTGCTTGTCCTTCAATAAATCTTATTTAAGGAAGTTTCAAAAATTCACAGTCATGCTTTACCTATTTGTGATTGACATTTACCAGATATAGATAGTGACAATCTATTTTTAAATTTTCATCATCATCATACCAGCCGTAGCACGTCCACTGCTGAACATAGGCCTCCCCCATAAATTTCCAAAAAGACCGACCGTTATTTTAACATTAATTTACCTTTTTATTTGCAGACATACATAAACCCACCAATAATAAAAACTGTCGTATCGAGACATGTAGAAGAAATAAAATCGATATGTTCTATTTAGAAATGAATTTATTAAAGTAATCCAAAGAATATCCGGGAATAATGACTCTACGCTAACATAACCAAGCAGTTGTAATCCTGTAATGATAGTTGTAAAATGGAAATAAATAAATAAATAAATAATTTTTTTCCAAAATAAAATGATGATGTCATAAATGGTTGTGAGTCTGAATATCACAAGAATGAAGGCCTAAGACAGCAAGACGGGGTTGGGGTAGGCCGAGGAAAAGACAACAGGGCGTCAAGCTTAGCTGCCTTCCTAGTGAGGAAAATTCGCCATCGAGAGAAGCAAAAGGAACGGGGCATATGCTCAAGAGTAATAGGATGATAAATTTTAGTGATGATCCTACCTATATACTAATAATAAAGTTGAATAGTTTGTTTTTTTGTAGGTTTTAGTTTTTTGAACGAGCTAATCTCGGGATCTACTGGTTCGAATCCGAAAAACCCTTTTTGTGTTGGATAGTCCATTTATCGAGGAAGGCTGAAGACCATATAAGATAACGCTACAAGCAGGACTGAAACTGTGGGGAACAGCCTTGTAGTTTCATCCAAGGCACTAGACGAAGGAAAAAAAACTGGCCAAGTGCGAGTTGGACTCGCGTGAAGAGGGTTCCGTACGATGTTACCTATCACGTTTTTTTAAATCTGACCCAAATTGGTACGCAAAATATTGAGTGATTTACCATGTTATTTTAATATCATGGACTTCTTATAGGTTTTCCTATAATCTAAAAGTAGAAAACTAATTTCATATTTATATTTATAAAAATTTAAAATATATGTTTTCAATAAGGGGGGGGGGGGATGGTCAATTTTCGTCTACTTTCTTGAATGATTTGGAAACTATTTATTTTAAAATTAAAAAAAAAATACATTTAAGATTGTCTCAACAAGACCTTTCATTTGATATGCCACACGTTGCAGTTTTCAATATTTTTTTTTAATTTTACCCTTCGCACCAAAAATTACCTCCCATATACAGATATGGACTTCTTATAGGTTTTCCTATAATCTATTAGTAGAAAACTAATAACTGTATTTTTTTCAAAATTTTAGGTTCAGTAGTTTCGGAGATAAGGGGGGGGAATGGTCAAATTTCGTCTATTTTCTTGAATAGCTTGGAAAATATTTATTATAAAATTACAAAAAAGATACACTTAAGATTATCTCAACAAGATCTTTCATTTGATATGTCACACGATGCAGTTTTCAATTTTTTTTTTTAATTTTCCCCTTCCCCCCCAAAAATTACCTTCCATATACAGATATGAACTTCTTATAGGTTTTCCTATAATCTTTAAGTACAAAACTAATTTCTGTATTTTTTCAAAATTTTAGGTTCAGTAGTTTCGGAGATAAGGGGGCGGGGGGAATGGTGAAATTTCGTCTATTTTCTTGAATAACTTGAAAACTATTTAATTTAAAATTACAAAAAAAATACATTTAAGATCTTCTCAACAAGGCCTTTTATTTAATATGTCACACGATGCAGTTTTCAAAATTTTTTTTAATTTTCCCCTTCCCCCCCCCCAGAAATTACCTCCCACATACAGATTTCATCTATTCACGTCACACCTCTGTGCTTGGGTCACAGGAATTGATATGTGTACCAATTTTCAACTCAATCGGTCTAGTAGATTCGGAGATAATTGACTGTAAGCGACAGACAGACGGACACACGAGTGATCCTATAAGGGTTCCGTTTTTTTATTCGGACGTACGGAACCCTAAAAAGCAAGCAAATCCATGAACCTTGAATACAAATGCACTTCACGTGCTTTCTCCTTCCTTATTTACATCAATTTTATCTTGTAATCCGAAAAATCTCGTGGTTTTTCTAAATCATTCATCAATTCACTTTAATCTTGGCTTTTGATCGTGTTTCAATTGGTTCCTGTCGGCAAAGTAGAAGGTTGCCGGATTTATCAACGACTAGCTTTTTCCCGCGGCTGTGTTCGCGTTAATTTAGAATTTGACTATCAATTAAGATGGATTATGTGGCACCATCTATGTGAATGTTATTATTGTTTTTCTCGGGAATAGTGCCTACCTACTTTTGTTGGGGATGAAAGATGCCCTATGTCCGTCTCTGTGCATCTGACGACGTGTATCCAAAATTTTAGGATGATCATAATCAATTTAACAGTTACAAATAAGATTAAAAGCAAATAGGTACTATCCGGTTCAATTAAGAAGGAGGGTTTGCTATGACTTCATACCTGTCAAATAATTAAAGTTAACTATGGACAGCAAAAAAAGTTGCCAGGATAAACACTATTGTTCAGTTATTATTTACTAAGTTAGGATTATAAAGAACGTCCGATTCCTCAATAATTGGTGAATAATCTCGAAGGATTGCATGTTGTATTTTACTAGAAAATTCTTTTAGTTTCTGTTACAAGAAACCCTGAGCTAAATTTTTTGCCTGCAATTTTAAACATGAAGTAATAATAGTAAGAATGGAGAAGAAAGTAAGAAACATAAATGAAGATCAAAGATAAGATTATAAAAACATCAGGTAAAGAAATGGAGGATAGAAGAAAAACGTACTAGTATGGGAAGAACGTAGAGAAATGATCTCATATTGTGGTTGCGTGTCGCAAATTCGACAACCACACCACGGAACAAACATTTGTATGGCATACATGTAGTTGTTCCGGGCCTGGCCGTTTGTGTATGTAAGTTTAAATGCTTATGAATGCACCCCACGATGCAAGACAAACTTACAACGAAACAACGTCTTTATAATAACACGCTTATATTAGCTTCACTTGTAACAATGTAAGAAAATCTTGGAATGTTAATTTGACCCACTTCCCGGTCTTCGATTAGGATGAAATTTTACACACACTCTGAGTTCTGGAGACAATACATGACTAGCTAAAAAACGTCATTACAAATCCAATATGGAGGCCTCCTCAAGATGGCGGACTGGCTGTTTTAAATCCACCCCCTTGATATGGGTATCAAATGAAAAGGTTTACTATCGGGAATACGACCAAAATTTGCTAAGGGTTTACTGAATAAAGGGTTCGCTGAATGGGATACGAAAAAAATTATCACGTGACCTAAATCCAACATGGCGGCCGTCGCAAGGTGGCGGATTGGCTATTTGAAATGCAGCCCTATGTTTTAGGTATAAAATGAAAGGATTTGCTGAAAATAATGCGAAATGACATTTTCTTACTAAATTCTTACTACGAGTATGTCATGGGTATCAATCAATAAGGTTCAACGAGAGGGATACGAAGATTGTAATTTTTGATGCGTGCTAAAAGCGTGTTTACTAGTTTTTTAAACTAATAGCAATTATTATTAAGGATAACGTTATCAGCCTATAATATTTCCATTGCTGGGACACAGGCCTGCTCTCTGTGTGAGGGAGTGGGCAATAATCCACCGATCATCTACCAATCCACCGTATGGTGGATTTGTAGATGACATATTATGTCTTCGAATTTTCGATGTTCTAGGACATGTCGGTTTTCTCACGATGTTTTCCACCATTTTGAGAGCAGTGGTGATGAAAGAAATTACACGCCTGTCTGGGTTCGCGTAATACAAGATAGAATTAACAGTAAAAAGAAACTTGAAAATATATTTTTTCCATATTATAAAATCTATAAATACCTGTAATAACTGCAAGAACACGAGAAAGTGTATTTGCTTGCCATATAGCTATCAGATAGTCACGATTGAATGAATATTTGCATTTCAATGTATGTGTAGTGCACTTGAGTCACTTTCATACGTACACGAACTCATGCCTTTCTCTCCGGGCATGCGTAACGGGGGACTCGCCGTCCCATCATGGATCATGTCCGGGTTATGTTCAGAAGTGGACGTCCTACGGCGGATATGATGATGATGATGATTTGTGGGATAACTGACAATATCCCGACCTTGGAATCGAACCCACGAGACCAACGAGACTTTTCCATTAATCTTACTTTTGCACATCTCGTGTTTACTTTTTATTTTCAATAGTTTTTTTTTTTATTAAAGAAAAACGATTATTTTGTCATTTGTCAACTTACGCGCGTGGAATTTTTTTTCTCAACTTTTAATGCCTTTTAAATTACTGAAGGTTGTCTCTGAAGATTGTCATTATCCTTTACAATTTAGGAATAATATTCCAAAATACTATTTTTTTGAATCCAATAGTACTTAGTGGTACTCATTATTCCTTGATCAAAAGAACTGGAAGCAATGAGAGTAATCAAAAGCATAGACAACAGGAGCTCAGGAGTTAAAGCAAGAGTAAAGGCTCGAACAGACACACGCGATTAATCGCGCTGCGACAACGAGCCAAGCTAATTTCCACTCTAAATGTACTGCGAATGGACCGCGACAAGTCGCCCCGCGCGATTAATCGTGTGTGTCTGCTCGAGGCTTTACTTATTGTATCTAAATGAATAACTAGAACAGAGAAGAGGTAAACATTGAGGTATTCTTTATCTAATAAAGTGGAATAGTCCATTTTAAATGAGTATGTAAACACACCAAAAGATGTAGTCTCATCATCAGCTATCACTTCAGCCACTCACGAAGATCATTCACTAAGGACCAGAAACACAAATTGATAAAAAATCGACTATGTTATCAATATTCCATTATTGATATGAAAATAGTCCAATATCACTTCTCAGCTACATGCTAAAAGTCACGGGACACATCACACATGACTGAACTTATCATCTATTATCATGTGTGCGTAAATCATCAGAAATCTGTCAACTGAATTACTTATATTAACTTCAAGAGGCTTGGCTATATTTGCGTCAACTAAAAATATCTTGAGTGTGTGAGTGCAAAATAGATCGTCGTCTTTTGTTTTGTTATATTTTCAGTAAAGCTTTAACATTGCAGTTGTACTTATTTTTTATACGATAAAGGGTGACAAGTTGCCCACAAGTGGGGCAATACAGGCTAAAACAAAAAGTGACAAGCAAGCATACGGCCTGCCTGAAGGTGCGCGGTCACCGTAGTTTATAGACGTCTTCAACATCAGAGGTATCGCTTGCACGTTGCCTACCTTGCAACTATTTCACGCCCTTTTTGAGGGTGTAAAGAAAGTAGAAAAGAACATTGTGTTCACAGTTAAAAGGACATTGCAGATGAAATGTGTCAACTGTTGGCACAACAATCCATCCGATCGAAACGCAGATTTTTGATAGGTAATCAGTGACCCCAGAGTCCGACAAACAGCATTTCCAAAGTGTATAGTATGAGTATTACCCAGTAACTGTGTTGTGAAGGTCAGCTGAATTTGGTTACTGATCTGAAGATTCAGACAGATGATAATGATGAACATATATAAAGTTAATGTTAACTCTATTCAAAAACTCAAAACTTTTCTTCCATAGTGGCAGGATGAAACTTTGAGCTCTCTCACTCACTGGTAGGATCGACGGCATGGTTTGCGCTGTGTGTCGCGAATTCGATTACCGCACGAAATGATTATTTGTATGAGCTATAAGTAGGTACTTGTTCTGGGTCTGGGTGTTTGTATCATGTTTGTAAATGCAACCACGACACATTAGAAATTCCTGTGTCACGGGTGGCGTTTTCAATGTTTCTGTTTAAAAAATGAACTACAGAATAACAGAACGCCACCTGCTATGATCCTCACATTCTCCCTTCACCTCGTCGACGTTCATGCATCTGGTCATACTCGCACGCCGGATACAAGTACTACACACCTGACCTTTGGCCATCGTATACAATATCAATGCCAGAACTATAATGTTTTATGTGTTAAGGTGACTATAAAATGGTCAATATTATAAGCATAATATTATGTTGGAGGCAGTTCTAAGTAATCAATAACAATAGGGAAGTTTTAGAACTAATAGGCTAGGATTCTACATTTAAACTGACTAAGAATATTCGTTTAGAACAAAAATCTTATTTATTTAGTAGTATAAGGGTGGGGTAACTTTTAGTGAGGTGGTACTTTGGCCATGTCAGCCGAGTTCCACTTTAGTCTCGCAGCTCTGTGATCTATATCTGCTCTTTGCAGTATAGAAAACACAGGAGGCGACCGCTTCCCACTTCGTCTTGCCCCGCAGCATGGCCTCGACCAATGCTAACGCAAGAGGTCTCCGCCTATCGCTGCCGAGAGGACACGGCGGTGCTCTGCCCAAGCGGGGCAGTCCTGCACCGTATGCTCCACCGTGTCCTCCGGGCGATCCTCGCAGTGGTGACACCTAGGTGTTTTTTCCCTCCCTATCCGACACAGGACCTACCTCCCGAAACTTCCGTGTCCGGTGAGGACCTGCGTCATGCGATAGGTCAGGACGCGGTGACGCCTATCCAGCCACTCCTCAAAGAGGGGTCTTACCGCCGCGATTGCGGCGTGCCCTAGTTACGCATTTAGCAACCATTTATGTTATAAAAAAGTGCATTCTCAGACATTTTAGATACAGATAAGCCTACTTTAAGTCTCATGACCCCAATAATCGTCATCAATCTTATTATCGTCATATCGCTCGACTTGACCGACGATGGTCATCGTATATTGCGATAAGGAGGAATATTCATATATTTATTGAATATGTTCTAGTCTCGCTAATCTCTCTATTGTTCTGTTATCGGTCATTGACCTACTTGTGTGGTGGCTCATGCGTTTCTTATCTTTGAATAATGTAGTTTAAGACTTAATGGTAAGCATTCTAGTATAAATTATTACCGTCTATTGTGTATAATATGTCATAATACAAAAACAACCACAAAAAAGGGTAAAATAACCTACAAAATAACTTTTCTTTCAGAAGTCGGTGCCTTTGTTTTTTTTTCATTTCATTGTTTTTTTGCCACCGACTTCTGAAAGAAAAGTTATTTTGTAGGTTATTTTACCCTTTTTTTGTGGTTGTTTTTGAAGGCGGTTACATTTTTTTGAAAAAGTTTTTTATTTTACTCTTTTTAGTTTAAATATTCAACTCAAATTCTTGTCAAATAAATCATTCTCTCTCAAGTGCACAATAAGCTAATAAAATTCCCTATCTCAAAAACTACTGAACCGATTTTGATGAAACTTGCAATATTCCGTAAGTTAAACAATACTTAGTACAACAAAAAAAGAATTACTTAAATCGGACTTGTAGTTCCAGAGATATGCGAACACAAACTAAATCAGTCGATGCCTACTCCAAGCCGTTGAGGAGTTGTACCTTCCATCATCAGCTCATCCACCTGAGATGATGATTATCAGATGCAAATACTTGAACAGCTTTAGAAAATATATGAAAATGGTACTATGTGCCTATAAAATTTGAAGGTTGCCCTCGATTTCCCTGGGATTCCATCATCAGATCCTGACCTGATGAACATGGGACCAATTGGAAAGTATACCCTTTCAAACAAAAGAAAAATTTTCCAAATCGGTCCAGGCGTCTTCGAGAAATCGG